>JAMQGT020003822.1:0-30311 GCA_024447675.2 Pterophyllum scalare
CTTCACCTGAGATCACCAAGTGAAGCAGCAATGACTTTTTAATAACCCGACCTGTTCAGTCCCACTGAGCTGTGACGATGAAAAGTCTGATTCATTAATTGTGGCAACGGGGGTACAGGGAGGGGGGCTAGGGGGTGCGGTTACAACTCAAATAATGAATCTGTTTGTGCCGTTGTGAGAAACACTGTACACTCTCTTAAAACCGAGGGACTATGCACCTTCACAGGATCGATTTCCATTCTGTGTGCTGATGGTAATGGCATTGTTCATTAAACACACATGGTTTCGCGAATGACGGATTTTGGCTTCCAGCTCTGTTGCCAATGTGCTTGTCATGTAATTGGCCCGGATTAGTCAGCGCTTTTTTTCAGGTGTGAACACAGTCCAGTTGCGCTCGCCTCCCACCTCGACAGATGGATCCGAGGCAAAAATTTGGTCACTCTATTTCCCTCCACTCTGTTGTAGCATGAAGTGGGTTTGTAGAGGAAAATATGCCAGGGAACGGGGCAGTGTTCAAGAGTCTCGCTGTGCCTTCTCAGGTTTAACAAATCAGCATCTGTTGGCCACTCTGCCAGCCAAACACCCACTGACTCCAACCTAAAAGAGAGACAGGAAAAGAGGGGGCTGAGAGTCAGGAAACAGAGAGGAACCATATTGATGCCAAAATGTAGGTTGCAGCAGTAAAACAGGTTTGGGCCTCGATGTTACTCACTGAATTATGGCCACAAGAAGAATTCAAAAATTTTGGCTCAGAAATAAGGTTGACAAAGCTTATTGTGACTTATGTTTTTATTTTTAACACACACACGCACACATCTGGGCTGTCATTCTACCACTTTTGCCCACATTTTTGATATTTTAATTTCTATTGGAGGGAATGTCGTTCCATAATCAGGACATGGAGAAAAAAGTGAAGGTCGAAGAACTTGAACGTCAGCAGGTAAGCATACAAAACCAAAGATGGCAAAAATCAAATTAAAGTCCATTAAAATACCCTCAATACTTCAAGTTAGTCAAAGGGGGTAACCAAAATTAAGAATATCGATCCTAATTTTCCCTTTTATGACAACTGTGTTACAGTGAATTTTTATATAAGTCATCTATTTCGTATAATTAAGGAGCCAGCTGTTAAGTTTCTTATGTTGAGCTAAATAATTAGCATATCTTTTGATCTGCTTATGAATTATGGTGACATCTTGTTAAGCAAGCTAGCCAGTGCTGGCGTTAGTGTTAGCACTACCCTCTTGTCCAAATTTGTTGATGTCAAACTTGCATTCTATCTAAAGGCCACCAGGGGGACCATACCTGTGGTTGCAGAAACAGGGTGCACATGGTTGGTGCTCACTGTTGCTCTATAGTACAATGACCCACTTTTTTAAGGGCTCAGATTCTGAAGTGAATTTCCCATTAATTTTCTCCATGAATGGTTCAGAAATCCTTATGTGAAGAGTTCTAAGCTTTGACCATAAAACGATTTAAAAATAGTAAAACATGCTAAATAAAAGAAAATGAAAAAAGATAGAGGTGCAAGACTGTGTACATAATTGCTTTTAACAGTGAAGGAACTACTCATCCCATAATGCATTGGAGATCCCAGATTCCACAGCTAATGAGATCAAATCTCAGTGAATTAAATCCTTTTATTATTGCTGTGTTGTGTAATATCATCACCCTCTTAAAATAATAAGTCTTTTTTTTCAGGTTTTTCAGAAAAGACAAAAAACTGAACCAAACATTGAAAATCTGATTATTTAGGCAAAAGTAAAACTTTTGTTAAAAATTTTTACGAGGGTGACTATGTTAGTTTTAAATATATCTTGTGTTTGTGGGTTTAATCATATCTATGGTAAGAGCAACCTCCACCAATCATAGCTCCTAGTAAGTCTACTTTGGATGATTTCAATATTATGGTTAATAAAAATATGAAGTTTTACTTCTGGAGCCCTTGGATTTGACCTTGGTTAAAAAAAAAAAGTCAATTTCATAAATGCTGGTCATTTTGTGTTTCAGAAAGGAGAATTATCCAGAGTATGTTCATAGCAGTTTTACTGTCAACTCATGAAAATGCTCACCTCAAGGCTTCAAATCAAAACTTCACGACTCAGTGGGTAACCCCATGGTAGCTACGTCCATGTTTTAAACTGTATGGACACAAGGCAAGAAACTTCAAAAATAAAACAGGAAGCAACTTAATTTTCCACATTTTTGTTCATTTATAATTGAATATGATTGTTTCAATTTCACTGGCATTAAGAAAATGTAAAAATGGTAAAAAGTCAAACAACAACAACAAAAAATGTGATGCTGACACTGGCATTAAGCTCACCAATGTGTGCATCCCTTCAAAATCTTCTTCAGGTACATCTGAAAGAATGCAGGCTCAGCTGTCGCAGTAGTTTAGCTTCATTGAGCCCTTGCGGTCTTTCCACAAACCTTCGCAGAAAATCCTGTTCATCCTCATTATCTGAAGTGTGATAACTGAGTAATGAGTGATTCAAGCCCAGAGACAGAAAACACATGACCATTCATCATGGTGCGAAGAGGGTGGTTTCACGACTACTGATGAGCATCATTACTGTAGCCTTTCAGACCACTGACACACATAAATCTGCACACATATTACAAAAAAAAAAAAAGAGGCATGTTTATAGCCCAAGACGGAGTTACACATTGTTGATCTTCAAATCGTGTTGCAGTAAAATTGTCACCCACATAGTGAAATCATTAGGCCTGGAACACCTTCTGTGCACTTGCTGATGATTCACCCCTCACAGTGCAGCTTTACAGAAGATACTCGCCGTACACGAGTGCCCCTCCGTCTTTTTATCATTCGCTCTCCTTCACTGTGCCACTCGTGCCATTTCTGTGTCACTCGTCCTCTCACGCTCCGGCTCTCTCACTCTCTCTCTCTCTCTCTCTCTCTCTCTCTCTCTCTTTCTCTCTCTCCTTAATGCTGCTCACAAATACACACAATGTCAAGGTGAGTGGAGTTAAGCACTTTTATTGCATCATTAGAGCTGTTGCAACAGCACAGACACGAAGAGAGAGGTGCCTGATTGGTCTGAAAATGACTCCTAAAACACATTTATCGAGATTAGATTTGGACAAAATTCATATGTGCACATGATACTGCATGCATACTATAATGCCATTTGAGATAATGAGAAACAGAATATGTGTGAGTGCATGCATCAGTTTGGTCATTTGTAGCCGTGAATGAACAAAAAACTAAACACGTCTTTTAACCGGAGCCTGTACGTGCAGCAAAGTTTATTTTGCACGTGTCAAAATGCAGTCAAACGCAATCGAGACGAAATGATGACACGCTCCGATTTATGCTTGAAGTTATTTTAAACACTGAAAGCACTATTTTAAAGCACTGTGATGTAAATAGAAGAAAGTATAAGAGAACAGAGGCGCAGCGCCAATTTGTGTCATCCGTCTGAGATGTTTCTCTGTTTTGAAAATGCTTTTGTTGTTGTCACACAGCTACACAGATGTTTATTTTCTCCTGCTTAGTCTGCGAGGTTACATTTTTCCACACATTTATCATAAATGCAGGTTTATTACATGTAAAATACTACTACTACATGCAATACTAAAAAATATTACATGTATTTGGACAATGACACAACTTGTACTTGTACACCAGCACAGTGGATTTAAAATCAAATAATCAAGATGTGGTTGATTTGAAATGTTTGGCAATTACAGTCATTTTTGCGCATAGCTCCCTTTTTTTCAGAGACTCAAAAATAATTGGACAAGCTAATAACTGTTTGGTTTTCAGTTTGTTTCAATCACATAAACAATATAGAAAAAGCAATTTAGGAAAAATCGAGGAAAAAAAAAAGAAAGAAAAACTGCTATACAAAATAAAGCAAAAATACACTCCAATATCACTCCACTTATTGTGAATAAGGTTTAACTTTTATTAAGAATAAAAAGTGAATGCGGTGTGATTTTATGTTTATTGCCCCAGACCCCTGCACAATACCTGACAAGAAGTGAATCAAGCTGACAGTAGAGAATATGGAGTGATGTACAATCTAATACCTGCTTTGCCTTGTTTACTGCAGTGCATCTTGTTACTTTAGAATAAATATATTTAATGTGTGCTTTTCGGCTAAGTCTCTCATCTGTTATTACTCCAATAAATCAGTTTTCATTGACTCTTGATTATTGACAATTTTGAAAATTGATAATTTTGAATATAAGCATGTTTGTAATACTTTGATGAAAATTGCCTGAGTCAGTGCCTGAAGTCTAGAACCCATGGGTGTCACCAAATGCTCTTTCCTCCCTTCAGAAGCTCTGTCAGGCGTTTACAGCAGCCGCCTTCAGTTGCTGCTCGTTTGTGGGTCTGTCTGCTTTCAGTTTTGTCTTCAGTAACCGAAAAGCATGCTCGGTTAGTTTGAATTCAGATGCCCGAATTGGCATTTCTTTGCCTTGAGAAACTCTTGGGTTGCTTTTGCAGTATGCTTTGGGTCATTATGCATTTGCACTGTGAAGCACTGTCTGATCAGTTCTGCAGCATTTGGCTGAATCTGATCAGACAGTACAGCCTCAGTACGCTTCAGAATTCATCCGGCTACTTCTAGCAGCAGTCACGTCATCAATAAACACTAGTGACCCAGTTCCACTGGCAGCCATGTATGCACATGACATAACATGCATAACATCTCATGAGCTGTTTGTTTCCTTCCCCACACTTTTCTCTTCCCATCGTTCGGGTACAAGTTCATCTTGGTTTCATCTCTCTCCACATTTGTTGAAGGATCTCTTGATTGTAGTCTTAGACACACCTACCCCCTTGAGAGTGATCTTGACTGGGTTAGAAGTGACGTTATTTTTCTTAACAATGGAAATAATTCTGTCATCATGCACTTTACTTTCTTTGTCTTATTTGGTCTTTCAGGCCTTTTGGTGTTGCTGAGCTGGCCTGTGCCTTCCCTCTTTGTAAGATTGGCCAGTTTTTTTTGCTATCCCTGATTTATTTTAGGTTTATTTTGGTTTTCAGTCTAATAATTGTCTCCTTCACATGCATCAGCATCTCTGTGGGCCTCAGATCAAGAGTTCCAGTGAACAGCTACAGAATGCAAGTTTGGCACTTGTCAACTCCAGATCTTTTATCTGCTTAATTTGGCATGAAATAACAAGGGGACAGGCTCATCTGCTGCTCAGTCAATTATCCAATTACTTTTGAGTCTCTGAAAATGGGAGCCTACTCATAAAAAAACTATAATTCCTAAACAATTAATGCAACACTTTTGTTCAATTAAAACTGAAAGTCTGCACTTCAATCACCTCTTGATGATTAGATTTTAAAAAAAGGGGATAGCAATACTCCAGCTGAGAAACACGGCAAATAATAGGTATGTGCTCAACAGCTACTATGTTGCATCAGCTTTTCCATCAGAATTCCTCTGATATTACAGTCCTGCCGATAATTAACTTTTAAAGGGCTCAGAATTTCCTATGCTTTGCTTCAACCTTGCAGCTGATATGCCAGAAAGCACTTACTTTTAAAAAACAAGATTAATGTGAGTTGACTTATATCAAGGAAGTTTAGTCCTCTTTGCTGATTCTAAATATCCCAGCACATGCATATAGTGCATAATTTTCCACTTTTTTTTTTTATGGAAACTCATTTGAAACATCAAGGCCAAAATGCTTACTGCTCTATGTAGGCTGCTCTTACATCATGATAATTCAGAGGGAATGCTAAATAAGGTAATTAGGCTCGGCTATACCGAGTGCAGTCATTTTATGAGAGGATGTTTTAAAATAGCCAAATTAAAATACGATGAGTCTCATACGCCATCGTTTGAAGAAATACATCACTGGTGTGCAAACAAACACTTTTTCACTGCATCGCCCCAGTGCTCCGTGTATTAAAACTGCACTTGTGCTTTAATTAAGCTGCCAGTGTCATTGCCACCATCAGCTTTCATTCATCTCATATCTGTGAGCTGTATACATTCTTGCAGGCACTAATTGCATATTTTAAAGGCGGCAGGCCTACATTTCGACCTCTAGGCAACCTCCCTCCCTTTTTCTCAACTTCCCTGAGTCACCAGTGCATCATAAAATGCTCAGATGTGCTGTCAGAGTCATTTAAAGTGACACACAAAATAGTCCTGAGTCATTCTCTTTTTGATGCGTTGAGTGGCATTAGAAAGGGGATGCCAGTCACCAAAGCGGAAGAAATACACAGGGAGAAAGCCATGCCGAGCTGTCGCCACAGCAACCTTCTCTCACAAAAACCTTACTGGAACAGCTGTTGTGATCTCATATGATTAAGCATGTGTTTTAGTCATCCTGATCTCTCAGTCTAATAACAAGAGGTGGAGGGAGTACAAAAAAGCAGGAGGATGGGGAGAATGTAGAGTGGCGACTGAGAGAAGAAGAAACATTTTGTGTCTGCACGTCAACTTAGAGATCACTTCTCTCAGACTAGATTACAGAGAGCAGTTGAAAGAAAACCCAGATTTTGCCAGAGGGTGATAGATAGAGAGAGAGGGAGAGAGAGACGGGGGCGTCTAAAATAAAATATAAAGCAAAGAAATGAAAGAAAAATATATGACGAGCCCCACAGCCATGTGAGGATTTATTACAACGTCCAACCTTGGTGAGCAAATAAGAAACTGCAGTTAAAATAGAATGCTCGCTGTATTACCTCATATACTCGAACTACTTTGAATATTACATTCTACTGTACTGCTGAGTCAGAGCATTCAGGAACACGCACAAAAGCAAATATGTGTCTGCATAAAAACTGCTGTGGAGGCTTTAAACGAGATGGTGTTAACAGGCTATTATCAAAAGTCTTTCCTGGGAAGGTTAAAGGGTGAAACAGTTAAATCAAGCCTCGCCATTACCCAGCGTCGTCTCTCTCTACTTTTATTTCCTTCTTTATCTGGGTCTTACTGTTTCAGCAGAGGTGTTACTGAAATGATCCACCTGCTGCCAACCCAGCAATTTTATGGGGAGGTGCCATTCAGTGGAATGAACCGGCTATAAGAAGCCACACAAGCTTGCACCACTAGCCACCCTAGTAACACCTCTTCAACTGTGTGTTGATGCAAATATTTCAGCAGCCAATCACACGACAGCAACTCAATGGATTTAGGCACATAAACATGGTCAAAACGACCTACTGAAGTTCAAACCGAGTTTCAGAATGGGGAAGAAAGGTGACTTAAGTTACTTTGAAAGTGGCAACAACACAAGTATACTGGGATTGTCCCACATAGCCATTTCTAGGGTTCAGAGAAAATGGTTTAAAAAAGGAAAAACATCCAGTGAGCAGCAGTTCCCAAATTTGGAAAACAGACTTCTGGAAAAGCATTGGCTGATCCGATGAATCTCAGTTCTGCTGTGACATTTGGATGGTAGGGTCACAATTACTTCAATTTTAATCTAGATCACGATATTGGTTTTGCACAATTTAATGAACATGATCAAGTGATACTCTCACAAAGCAAAAGCAAATCAAGCACTCCCTAAATCAGCGCCTGACTGAGCGCTTACATGTGTCAACCACAAATGTTCACTGCACTACACAGCTTGAAGTTTCCTGGACTGACGCTACATTCAAAGACAGATATACAGCAAAAACAAAAATCAAATGTCTGGCATAGCAGAGGGTGAAGAGCTTGTCATATGCAAAGAGTGCTGTAGAGTTGCATCTGTGCCACAAAGCAACACATCTGACTTCTTCAGCCATCTGAAAACACAACACTAACTGCAATTTCCCCATTGGGGACTAATAAAGGCATTCATTCAACTGCAGTATAAAGACATCTGTTTGGGTGGAGTGCTTCTGGGTGGAGTCATGGGTTTCTGTTCGTCAGCCAGACCACCTGTTTCCCATCAGCATGATCAATTATCTGTATTTAAGGACCAGCTTTGCCATTAAGTCTCTGCTCAGTTGTCTGCCCTATTTGATTGATAATCAGGCTCTCTTATGACTTAACAGGTACTGGTCATACCAAGGGTATGACCAGTACCTGTTCCTTACAAGCTGGTCAGCTTTTCCCTGAATACTCACCTTGCAACCTCTCCTACCTGTCTACTCTCCCAACAGTCTCAAGTCCAGTGACAACACAAACCAGAGCATCCCCCTAAGAAAGTTCCTCCCAGTATTTCAAAGTAAGCTGCTTTTCTCATATTCTCCCTCACTTTCTCGAATGTCTCTGTGGAATCTCTATTCAGGACCAGCTCCCGGGGCTTTCATCAATATCAGTCCTTTACCTGTACCTGTAAAGCAGTGCTCTGTTTTTTATTTTGTATTAAGTTTTGGTAAAGACCATACAATAATTACAGAGAAAACTCAATCAAAACCACCCCCAAAATACAAGCACTTGCCAAAAGAGGGAAGGAAAAACTCGATTTTAACAGGAAGAAACCTCCGGCAGAGATGTAATAATAACTAATAATGACAAGTAAGCCAGCAGTCTGCGAGCGAAGTGCTCTATTGGAGTAATATGGTACTATGAGGTCTGTAAGATACGATGGGGCCTGATTATTCAAGATCTTTAAATTTAATATTTGATTATGGATTGAAGAGAAGCCAATGTGGGATAAATATATTTTGGTCCCCTTAGTACCCACTGGGCATCATTTAAATGCCACAGGCTACCCGATTTTATGGCTGTTGACTGATGAATCAGCAGCAATTGCACCAAGAAAGAAAGTTTTATGTGGAATGTATTGATTAAATGCTTTCAGTCAGACACACAAATGTCTCACCCGTCACCAAGGTTTAAAACATGAAAAGCTTTGGCTGTATTAACTGAAATTAGAAAAAAAATGATTGAAATAAAAAGAGAAAAGAGAAAAAAAAAGCCATACAATTTTTGTCTGGAAAACCTTGATTAGTTTTTTCCTTGTTCAGAAAAATAGGTTACATTTTTGCTTATTCACAACCATGACTCCAATTAATTGGGACACTGTGTAAAATTTTAAAAATGAGAAAATCAACGTTGGATGTCTGCGATCTTTGGTCCAAAGCTTATTTAAAATGGACTGAGGCAAAGTGGAAAACTGCTCTGTGGACAGATAAATTGAAATTTGAAATTCCTTTTGGAAAACATTGTTGTCGCATCCTCTGGACTGAAGAGGAGCGGGACCATCCAGCTTCCTATCAGTGCTCAGTTTCAAAGCCTGCATCTCTGATGGTACGGGGGTGCATTATTGCCTATGGAGTTGGCAGCTTGCACACCTGCAAAGGCACCATCAATGCTGAAAGCTATACACAGGTTTTACAGCAACATATGCTCCCATCCACATGACACGTTTTTGCATATTTCAGCAGAACAATGCTAAACTGCATACAACTGTTACAACAGCATGGCTTCATAATAGAAGAGTTTGGGTGCTGAACAGTCCTGCACCAACTGAAAACATTTGCAGCACCATGAAAAGAAAAACACAATAAAGAAGATCCAGCAGCTGGAATCCTATATCAGATGAGAATGGGACAACATTCCTCTCACAAAAGTCCAGCAGCTGGTCTCCTTGGTTCCCAGATGTTTACAGACTGTTGCTAAAAGCAGACAGGATGCTACCCAGTGGTAAACATGGCCCTGTCCCAACTTTTTTTAAAAAATACGTTGCTATCAAATTCAAAATAAACTAATATTTTTTCTTAAAATGGTACATTTTTTCAAATTAACCATTTGCTGTGTTTTCTATGTCCTGTTGTGAATAAAATGTGGGTTTATAAGAATTACAAATCATTGCATTGTATTTTTATTAAGATTAAGAAAGAGCCCCACCTTGTTTGGAATTATTGGCAATGCTCTGAGAAAACGACTTCATGTAATGGCAAAAACGAGTAATGGGATCATTGTGCTTACAGGGACAGCTGCTTTGCTATTAGCAAAGGGCTGCATTGTTAACTACACATTCTGCTGAAGCTAAAACAGCATAAAGTCAGGTTAGGGGGAAAAGGTTCAGATTTGGGATGCCATCCTGAAGCTAATTATGGAAGAGACCCACCACATTCATGACAAGTTGAGTGCAATCGTTTGGCAGCTGAGGGAGAAACTTTAAGTGGCTGGAAAGAGGAAAACCCTGAAGCATATGCAGGATGGTTCTCATTAAAATGGCTATTGTTGGATGAAGCAGATAAAAAACAAAAAACAAAGATGAAGCTCAAGCAGGTCACTATTGCTGTTTATGACATTGTTGAGGAAAACTGCTACTATTAAAGATGATAATAAGAAGGAACCATTTCAGAACCTTCAGAAGGTTTGTTCACATTGGAGATTAAACTTTATATAAGACACTCATTCAAAAGAAAAAAGTTTTCTGAAAGTAAACTTGAACAGTTTTGATTTCTCAGCAGGACTTCTGGAACTCCTGTTAAGAAGTGGCTTTAGGATTTTTGAGCAAATTGGAGAAAGTAGAGGAGCGACAAATTGTAGTTTCTGGGCCCCTAGACTCAGCAATTGGAAGTTAAGTTGGTCAAAGACAAAGAAACAGAGACACTGTAGCTGGAGCCATCAGTCCAGGGCTTACATTAAGAGGAACATTAAAAATTAATGGGGAGTCACATTTAACACATTCTTCACCATTTCAAAGAGCCATTATAAAGTAGACAGTGCAACAAACCTCTATCGCTAACAGATCTTCAGGAATAAGTTCTCCAGGCTTCTTGAAGGACATTCAAAACTCTTCTTTGGATGTTGGTAGCCTTTTGTTCTGTTCTCTGTCAAGATGATCCCACACTGCTTCAATAATGCTGAGGTATGGCGAGGTCAGTCCATGACTGATGGTGTTCCATTGTGTGTTTTTCTATCCAGGCATGTTTTTACTGCATTGGCAGCGTGTTAGGGATCATTGTCATGCTGAAAAAGTAAAACTGTTGCCAGTACTTTTCTGCACTGATAATTCCATCAATTTTGACAAGATCTCCAGCATCACTGGCTGAAATGCAGCCCCAAACCATGACAAAGCCTCCTCCGTGCTTTACAGATGGCTGTAGATGCTCACTGTTATGGCTCTCTCCCTGACCTCCTCTGTGTACATTGATAATGATTTGAGCCAAGAATTTCAAATTTGGATCCACTGCCACTGATTCCTTAAGAATTGTGTTTTTGCTCCTGAGTTCTTAAAGACATGGCCTTCAGATCATCTGCTGTAGGATCAGGATTAGTGCTGGTTCATCCCTTTATTTATTTATTTTTTTTAATGTGTGAATGATCCATAGGTCAGTGTAAACATAATTTATATTGCAATCCAGATGGTGCCTTTTTTCAGGATAGGTCTTGCTTATTTCAGCAAGACAATGCCAAACCACATTTTGCACAAATTACAACCACTGAATGGGAAACAGTGTAAGTGTTAAACTGACCTGTCTGCTGGCCAGATCTGTAACTCAATGAAAGCATTTGGCAAGTCATGAAAGAAAACAGTATGATAAAAAGTAGGAAAACATTTCATTTTCACAAGTACAGCAGTTGGTCCCCTCACTTCCCAACTGCTTAAAGAGCATTGTTAAAAGAAGCAATCATACACAGATTTGAAAAACAATCCCTATTGTGTCTTTTTTTGAAATGTGTTGGTGGTATCACATTTAAACTAAGCAATAGCACTTTTTAGAAAACAGTTACCTATTGTTACTGTTTTCACTTATGCTTTGCACATCATCCAAAATTCTTTGAAAATGGCATCAAGCACCCTCCATTCTTATTTCCCTTCTATGTCGTTTCAGCTTTCCCTCTGTCCCGACCCTCTTTATCATCCTTCATCGTTTTTCAACCCCCCCCGAACCCATCTGTGTACTCTCTTCTTCTTATCACAGCCAGAAGGCCAGTGTTTGCTAATGACATATCAATCTGTAATATACCCCGGTCATGACTCACCCGCAGACGGCTCAGAGAAATACACTTTTTCTCCCCCTGCAGTGCCCCAGTTACCAATAAGGCTGTCAAACTGTATGCTTTCTTGTGCTGTGATAGCAGCAATACGGCAACTGAACCTAGTTACTTGGTTCAGTTGCGCAATTGCTGCTATCACAGCACAAGAAAGCATACAGTTTGACAGCCTTATTGGTAACTGGGGCACTGCAGGGGGAGAAAAAGTGTATTTCTCTGAGCCGTCTGCGGGTGAGTCATGACCGGGGTATATTACAGATTGATATGTCATTAGCAAACACTGGCCTTCTGGCTGTGATAAGAAGAAGAGAGTACACAGATGGGTTCGGGGGGGGTTAAAAACGATGAAGGATGATAAAGAGGGTCGGGACAGAGGGAAAGCTGAAACGACATAGAAGGGAAATAAGAATGGAGGGTGCTTGATGCCATTTTCAAAGAATTTTGGATGATGTGCAAAGCATAAGTGAAAACAGTAACAATAGGTAACTGTTTTCTAAAAAGTATATGCTTAGTTTAAATGTGATACCACCAACACATTTCAAAAAAAGACACAATAGGGATTGTTTTTCAAATCTGTGTATGATTGCTTCTTTTAACAATGCTCTTTAAGCAGTTGGGAAGTGAGGGGACCAACTGCTGTACTTGTGAAAATGAAATGTTTTCCTACTTTTTATCATACTGTTTTCTTTCATGACTTGCCAAATGCTTTCATTGAGTTACAGATCTGGCCAGCAGACAGGTCAGTTTAACACTTACACTGTTTCCCATTCAGTGGTTGTAATTTGTGCAAAATGTGGTTTGGCATTGTCTTGCTGAAATAAGCAAGACCTATCCTGAAAAAGGCACCATCTGGATTGCAATATAAATTATGTTTACACTGACCTATGGATCATTCACACATTAAAAAAAATAAATAAATAAAGGGATGAACCAGCACTAATCCTGATCCTACAGCAGATGATCTGAAGGCCATGTCTTTAAGAACTAGGAGCAAAAACACAATTCTTAAGGAATCAGTGGCAGTGGATCCAAATTTGAAATTCTTGGCTCAAATCATTATCAATGTACACAGAGGAGGTCAGGGAGAGAGCCATAACAGTGAGCATCTACAGCCATCTGTAAAGCACGGAGGAGGCTTTGTCATGGTTTGGGGCTGCATTTCAGCCAGTGATGCTGGAGATCTTGTCAAAATTGATGGAATTATCAGTGCAGAAAAGTACTGGCAACAGTTTTACTTTTTCAGCATGACAATGATCCCTAACACGCTGCCAATGCAGTAAAAACATGCCTGGATAGAAAAACACACAATGGAACACCATCAGTCATGGACTGACCTCGCCATACCTCAGCATTATTGAAGCAGTGTGGGATCATCTTGACAGAGAACAGAACAAAAGGCTACCAACATCCAAAGAAGAGTTTTGAATGTCCTTCAAGAAGCCTGGAGAACTATTCCTGAAGATCTGTTAGCGATAGAGGTTTGTTGCACTGTCTACTTTATAATGGCTCTTTGAAATGGTGAAGAATGTGTTAAATGTGACTCCCCATTAATTTTTAATGTTCCTCTTAATGTAAGCCCTGGACTGATGACCCTTACAGTGTCTCTGTTTCTTTGTCTTTGACCAACTTAACTTCCAATTGCTGGTCTGGGCCCAGAAACTACAATTTGTCCTCCTCTACTTTCTCCAATTTGCTCAAAAATCCTGAAAGCCACTTCTTAACAGGAGTTCCAGAAGTCCTGCTGAGAAATCAAAACTGTTCAAGTTTACTTTCAGAAAACTTTTTTCTTTTGAATGAGTGTCTTATATAAAGTTTAATCTCCAATGTGAACAAACCTTCTGAAGGTTCTGAAATGGTTCCTTCTTATTATCATCTTTAATAGTAGCAGTTTTCCTCAACAATGTCATAAACAGCAATAGTGACCTGCTTGAGCTTCATCTTTGTTTTTTGTTTTTTATCTGCTTCATCCAACAATAGCCATTTTAATGAGAACCATCCTGCATATGCTTCAGGGTTTTCCTCTTTCCAGCCACTTAAAGTTTCTCCCTCAGCTGCCAAACGATTGCACTCAACTTGTCATGAATGTGGTGGGTCTCTTCCATAATTAGCTTCAGGATCATCCCAAATCTGAACCTTTTCCCCCTAACCTGACTTTATGCTGTTTTAGCTTCAGCAGAATGTGTAGTTAACAATGCAGCCCTTTGCTAATAGCAAAGCAGCTGTCCCTGTAAGCACAATGATCCCATTACTCGTTTTTGCCATTACATGAAGTCGTTTTCTCAGAGCATTGCCAATAATTCCAAACAAGGTGGGGCTCTTTCTTAATCTTAATAAAAATACAATGCAATGATTTGTAATTCTTATAAACCCACATTTTATTCACAACAGGACATAGAAAACACAGCAAATGGTTAATTTGAAAAAATGTACCATTTTAAGAAAAAATATTAGTTTATTTTGAATTTGATAGCAACGTATTTTTTAAAAAAAGTTGGGACAGGGCCATGTTTACCACTGGGTAGCATCCTGTCTGCTTTTAGCAACAGTCTGTAAACATCTGGGAACCAAGGAGACCAGCTGCTGGACTTTTGTGAGAGGAATGTTGTCCCATTCTCATCTGATATAGGATTCCAGCTGCTGGATCTTCTTTATTGTGTTTTTCTTTTCATGGTGCTGCAAATGTTTTCAGTTGGTGCAGGACTGTTCAGCACCCAAACTCTTCTATTATGAAGCCATGCTGTTGTAACAGTTGTATGCAGTTTAGCATTGTTCTGCTGAAATATGCAAAAACGTGTCATGTGGATGGGAGCATATGTTGCTGTAAAACCTGTGTATAGCTTTCAGCATTGATGGTGCCTTTGCAGGTGTGCAAGCTGCCAACTCCATAGGCAATAATGCACCCCCGTACCATCAGAGATGCAGGCTTTGAAACTGAGCACTGATAGGAAGCTGGATGGTCCCGCTCCTCTTCAGTCCAGAGGATGCGACAACAATGTTTTCCAAAAGGAATTTCAAATTTCAATTTATCTGTCCACAGAGCAGTTTTCCACTTTGCCTCAGTCCATTTTAAATAAGCTTTGGACCAAAGATCGCAGACATCCAACGTTGATTTTCTCATTTTTAAAATTTTACACAGTGTCCCAATTAATTGGAGTCATGGTTGTGAATAAGCAAAAATGTAACCTATTTTTCTGAACAAGGAAAAAACTAATCAAGGTTTTCCAGACAAAAATTGTATGGCTTTTTTTTTCTCTTTCTCTTTTTATTTCAATCATTTTTTTTCTAATTTCAGTTAATACAGCCAAAGCTTTTCATGTTTTAAACCTTGGTGACGGGTGAGACATTTGTGTGTCTGACTGAAAGCATTTAATCAATACATTCCACATAAAACTTTCTTTCTTGGTGCAATTGCTGCTGATTCATCAGTCAACAGCCATAAAATCGGGTAGCCTGTGGCATTTAAATGATGCCCAGTGGGTACTAAGGGGACCAAAATATATTTATCCCACATTGGCTTCTCTTCAATCCATAATCAAATATTAAATTTAAAGATCTTGAATAATCAGGCCCCATCGTATCTTACAGACCTCATAGTACCATATTACTCCAATAGAGCACTTCGCTCGCAGACTGCTGGCTTACTTGTCATTATTAGTTATTATTACATCTCTGCCGGAGGTTTCTTCCTGTTAAAATCGAGTTTTTCCTTCCCTCTTTTGGCAAGTGCTTGTATTTTGGGGGTGGTTTTGATTGAGTTTTCTCTGTAATTATTGTATGGTCTTTACCAAAACTTAATACAAAATAAAAAACAGAGCACTGCTTTACAGGTACAGGTAAAGGACTGATATTGATGAAAGCCCCGGAAGCTGGTCCTGAATAGAGATTCCACAGAGACATTCGAGAAAGTGAGGGAGAATATGAGAAAAGCAGCTTACTTTGAAATACTGGGAGGAACTTTCTTAGGGGGATGCTCTGGTTTGTGTTGTCACTGGACTTGAGACTGTTGGGAGAGTAGACAGGTAGGAGAGGTTGCAAGGTGAGTATTCAGGGAAAAGCTGACCAGCTTGTAAGGAACAGGTACTGGTCATACCCTTGGTATCAAATAGGGCAGACAACTGAGCAGAGACTTAGTGGCAAAGCTGGTCCTTAAATACAGATAATTGATCATGCTGATGGGAAACAGGTGGTCTGGCTGAGGAACAGAAACCCATGACTCCACCCAGAAGCACTCCACCCAAACAGATGTCTTTATACTGCAGTTGAATGAATGCCTTTATTAGTCTCCAATGGGGAAATTGCAGTTAGTGTTGTGTTTTCAGATGGCTGAAGAAGTCAGATGTGTTGCTTTGTGGCACAGATGCAACTCTACAGCACTCTTTGCATATGACAAGCTCTTCACCCTCTGCTATGCCAGACATTTGATTTTTGTTTTTGCTGTATATCTGTCTTTGAATGTAGCGTCAGTCCAGGAAACTTCAAGCTGTGTAGTGCAGCGAACATTTGTGGTTGACACATGTAAGCGCTCAGTCAGGCGCTGATTTAGGGAGTGCTTGATTTGCTTTTGCTTTGTGAGAGTATCACTTGATCATGTTCATTTAATTGTGCAAAACCAATATCGTGATCTAGATTAAAATTGAAGTAATTGTGCAGCGCTAGACCCTACCATCCAAATGTCACAGCAGAACTGAGATTCATCAGATCAGCCAATGCTTTTCCAGAAGTCTGTTTTCCAAATTTGGGAACTGCTGCTCACTGGATGTTTTTCCTTTTTTAAACCATTTTCTCTGAACCCTAGAAATGGCTATGTGGGACAATCCCAGTATACTTGTGTTGTTGCCACTTTCAAAGTAACTTAAGTCACCTTTCTTCCCCATTCTGAAACTCGGTTTGAACTTCAGTAGGTCGTTTTGACCATGTTTATGTGCCTAAATCCATTGAGTTGCTGTCGTGTGATTGGCTGCTGAAATATTTGCATCAACACACAGTTGAAGAGGGTTACCTAATGAAGCGCGTATATTTCTTTTTCTAGTGGTCGTGGCTAGTGGTGCAAGCTTGTGTGGCTTCTTATAGCCGGTTCATTCCACTGAATGGCACCTCCCCATAAAATTGCTGGGTTGGCAGCAGGTGGATCATTTCAGTAACACCTCTGCTGAAACAGTAAGACCCAGATAAAGAAGGAAATAAAAGTAGAGAGAGACGACGCTGGGTAATGGCGAGGCTTGATTTAACTGTTTCACCCTTTAACCTTCCCAGGAAAGACTTTTGATAATAGCCTGTTAACACCATCTCGTTTAAAGCCTCCACAGCAGTTTTTATGCAGACACATATTTGCTTTTGTGCGTGTTCCTGAATGCTCTGACTCAGCAGTACAGTAGAATGTAATATTCAAAGTAGTTCGAGTATATGAGGTAATACAGCGAGCATTCTATTTTAACTGCAGTTTCTTATTTGCTCACCAAGGTTGGACGTTGTAATAAATCCTCACATGGCTGTGGGGCTCGTCATATATTTTTCTTTCATTTCTTTGCTTTATATTTTATTTTAGACGCCCCGTCTCTCTCCCTCTCTCTATCTATCACCCTCTGGCAAAATCTGGGTTTTCTTTCAACTGCTCTCTGTAATCTAGTCTGAGAGAAGTGATCTCTAAGTTGACGTGCACACACAAAATGTTTCTTCTTCTCTCAGTCGCCACTCTACATTCTCCCCCATCCTCCTGCTTTTTTGTACTCCCTCCACCTCTTGTTATTAGACTGAGAGATCAGGATGACTAAAACACATGCTTAATCATATGAGATCACAACAGCTGTTCCAGTAAGGTTTTTGTGAGAGAAGGTTGCTGTGGCGACAGCTCGGCATGGCTTTCTCCCTGTGTATTTCTTCCGCTTTGGTGACTGGCATCCCCTTTCTAATGCCACTCAACGCATCAAAAAGAGAATGACTCAGGACTATTTTGTGTGTCACTTTAAATGACTCTGACAGCACATCTGAGCATTTTATGATGCACTGGTGACTCAGGGAAGTTGAGAAAAAGGGAGGGAGGTTGCCTAGAGGTCGAAATGTAGGCCTGCCGCCTTTAAAATATGCAATTAGTGCCTGCAAGAATGTATACAGCTCACAGATATGAGATGAATGAAAGCTGATGGTGGCAATGACACTGGCAGCTTAATTAAAGCACAAGTGCAGTTTTAATACACGGAGCACTGGGGCGATGCAGTGAAAAAGTGTTTGTTTGCACACCAGTGATGTATTTCTTCAAACGATGGCGTATGAGACTCATCGTATTTTAATTTGGCTATTTTAAAACATCCTCTCATAAAATGACTGCACTCGGTATAGCCGAGCCTAATTACCTTATTTAGCATTCCCTCTGAATTATCATGATGTAAGAGCAGCCTACATAGAGCAGTAAGCATTTTGGCCTTGATGTTTCAAATGAGTTTCCATAAAAAAAAAAAGTGGAAAATTATGCACTATATGCATGTGCTGGGATATTTAGAATCAGCAAAGAGGACTAAACTCCCTTGATATAAGTCAACTCACATTAATCTTGTTTTTAAAAGTAAGTGCTTTCTGGCATATCAGCTGCAAGGTTGAAGCAAAGCATAGGAAATTCTGAGCCCTTTAAAAGTTAATTATCGGCAGGACTGTAATATCAGAGGAATTCTGATGGAAAAGCTGATGCAACATAGTAGCTGTTGAGCACATACCTATTATTTGCCGTGTTTCTCAGCTGGAGTATTGCTATCCCCTTTTTTTAAAATCTAATCATCAAGAGGTGATTGAAGTGCAGACTTTCAGTTTTAATTGAACAAAAGTGTTGCATTAATTGTTTAGGAATTATAGTTTTTTTATGAGTAGGCTCCCATTTTCAGAGACTCAAAAGTAATTGGATAATTGACTGAGCAGCAGATGAGCCTGTCCCCTTGTTATTTCATGCCAAATTAAGCAGATAAAAGATCTGGAGTTGACAAGTGCCAAACTTGCATTCTGTAGCTGTTCACTGGAACTCTTGATCTGAGGCCCACAGAGATGCTGATGCATGTGAAGGAGACAATTATTAGACTGAAAACCAAAATAAACCTAAAATAAATCAGGGATAGCAAAAAAAACTGGCCAATCTTACAAAGAGGGAAGGCACAGGCCAGCTCAGCAACACCAAAAGGCCTGAAAGACCAAATAAGACAAAGAAAGTAAAGTGCATGATGACAGAATTATTTCCATTGTTAAGAAAAATAACGTCACTTCTAACCCAGTCAAGATCACTCTCAAGGGGGTAGGTGTGTCTAAGACTACAATCAAGAGATCCTTCAACAAATGTGGAGAGAGATGAAACCAAGATGAACTTGTACCCGAACGATGGGAAGAGAAAAGTGTGGGGAAGGAAACAAACAGCTCATGAGATGTTATGCATGTTATGTCATGTGCATACATGGCTGCCAGTGGAACTGGGTCACTAGTGTTTATTGATGACGTGACTGCTGCTAGAAGTAGCCGGATGAATTCTGAAGCGTACTGAGGCTGTACTGTCTGTATCAGATTCAGCCAAATGCTGCAGAACTGATCAGACAGTGCTTCACAGTGCAAATGCATAATGACCCAAAGCATACTGCAAAAGCAACCCAAGAGTTTCTCAAGGCAAAGAAATGCCAATTCGGGCATCTGAATTCAAACTAACCGAGCATGCTTTTCGGTTACTGAAGACAAAACTGAAAGCAGACAGACCCACAAACGAGCAGCAACTGAAGGCGGCTGCTGTAAACGCCTGACAGAGCTTCTGAAGGGAGGAAAGAGCATTTGGTGACACCCATGGGTTCTAGACTTCAGGCACTGACTCAGGCAATTTTCATCAAAGTATTACAAACATGCTTATATTCAAAATTATCAATTTTCAAAATTGTCAATAATCAAGAGTCAATGAAAACTGATTTATTGGAGTAATAACAGATGAGAGACTTAGCCGAAAAGCACACATTAAATATATTTATTCTAAAGTAACAAGATGCACTGCAGTAAACAAGGCAAAGCAGGTATTAGATTGTACATCACTCCATATTCTCTACTGTCAGCTTGATTCACTTCTTGTCAGGTATTGTGCAGGGGTCTGGGGCAATAAACATAAAATCACACCGCATTCACTTTTTATTCTTAATAAAAGTTAAACCTTATTCACAATAAGTGGAGTGATATTGGAGTGTATTTTTGCTTTATTTTGTATAGCAGTTTTTCTTTCTTTTTTTTTTCCTCGATTTTTCCTAAATTGCTTTTTCTATATTGTTTATGTGATTGAAACAAACTGAAAACCAAACAGTTATTAGCTTGTCCAATTATTTTTGAGTCTCTGAAAAAAAGGGAGCTATGCGCAAAAATGACTGTAATTGCCAAACATTTCAAATCAACCACATTCTTGATTATTTGATTTTAAATCCACTGTGCTGGTGTACAAGTACAAGTTGTGTCATTGTCCAAATACATGTAATATTTTTTAGTATTGCATGTAGTAGTAGTATTTTACATGTAATAAACCTGCATTTATGATAAATGTGTGGAAAAATGTAACCTCGCAGACTAAGCAGGAGAAAATAAACATCTGTGTAGCTGTGTGACAACAACAAAAGCATTTTCAAAACAGAGAAACATCTCAGACGGATGACACAAATTGGCGCTGCGCCTCTGTTCTCTTATACTTTCTTCTATTTACATCACAGTGCTTTAAAATAGTGCTTTCAGTGTTTAAAATAACTTCAAGCATAAATCGGAGCGTGTCATCATTTCGTCTCGATTGCGTTTGACTGCATTTTGACACGTGCAAAATAAACTTTGCTGCACGTACAGGCTCCGGTTAAAAGACGTGTTTAGTTTTTTGTTCATTCACGGCTACAAATGACCAAACTGATGCATGCACTCACACATATTCTGTTTCTCATTATAGCAATACGTAATGAACCAAGTCAGACATAACCAACCAAGTAGGTAAAATAACACTTAAAATAGAGACATGGTAAACAACTCACAAAAGCCAGCATCACATTCATCACTGTAATCAATATTCAGCAGTATCAGTGTTGTATAAATAAATCAACATGTCTGAGGTTTTATGAGTTGTTTGACACCATGTTTGCTACTTGGGATAACATAAGGCGGTATTTCTACCAACTACATATAAACTTTATCTACTATTTTTATTGAGAAGGCAGTGCAAAAACACACATATACATAGATATATGTATGCGTGTCAACATTAAAATACCTGCAACAATCATCACTGATGCCTCCAGTTGTTCTTTCCCCCTGGTTATCCTTCAAGAGATGGATGGTCAAATGGAGAGGGGTTTGCTGTTCGTCTGCCCTACGGAGCATCATGGGGTCCCTTCCCCACTCAAGGGCCCACTAGCCTCAGGGTTTGGGTCATAAGCTGTTTACAGTTTAATAATAATCTAGCACTGAACACTAACATAAAAACAGGATTCCATGAATAAGTGATTCTCTCTTTTAGTCTGATTATTTTATTTGTATTTTAAGGCCACTATTCACATAGAATGATAGTGCATCCCAAAAACAAATAATATTTACAGTATGGGTTGAATGGGAGGTGACAGTACTGTATATTTTATCACCATCCAACGAGCCCTTTCTCTAAGTTGCTACAGTTTTATTTTGCATATTGTAATAGACGCACTATGCTAATCTCAAAAGTAGAAAATTTCACAACATAATGTATAATCAGCTACTTGTTTTAGCCCATATTGAGCTGACAGATTTGGAGCAGAGGTAAATGAATAGCATTCAGCAAATAAGACGGTGGGATTGGAGAACACTCCTTTATCCTCAGTACTTCTGTCACATCGTAGAAATCGTAGATGGAAACCCAATTGAAGATGAAAGGATTCCAAAAACAAAAGTCCAGATTGAACGAGAAAACAAAGCCAACAGAATGAGTAAAAGTGCAAATGTCTCCAATATTAAATTGACAGAAAAGTGTACAAAAACAGTAAAAAAAAAAAATTCCAGGTCATATTATTAAAAATGCACGTAATTAGAGAAAAAAAAAGTTTCAATAGGGTTCATAGCTTTACTCTTGCAGGCAAACACCAAATACACTCAGTGAGGGAATTACTGCAAAGACTGTGCTTGCACAAAGAACCTGAAATGCTAAATGAAGGGACATATTGTTTGCACTGTGTCGCACAAAATCTTGAAATTATTGCATTTTTGTAATAAAAAAAACAGCATGTAGTGAAATATCAATATGCAAGAGTCGCTAAATAAAGCACATTGATTTCAAAAAGTCTGCTTCAGAACATGTTGAGTTTAGGTCTACTGTCACACAGTTATTGTAGCTAGCAATGTAAAATTAACCAGTAACTCTAACTAACTCAACTGGAAAAGTCCAGATGAAGATGACAGTTGTTAAGAAGCTTAGTCCTACAATAACATTCACAAATCATTCATTAGCACATTCATTAGCATTAACTTGAGCTTCATGCAACACAATACAACAATGTTATTGAGGTTTTTTTTCCTCTCAAACTCTAGTGTATATAGTGCAGTTTCTTTGTGCAACCAGCGTGTAGATGTGCATATGTACTAGTCTCTAGAGCTTGGTGACTTACCTTAAATTGGTTACTAATTGTTATTTTTATTTCTTTACTTTATCAGGCCAATTGAAAGGTCAGTTAGAAAATTTGTGCTAACGGGGGAGCACAAGTAGGCGGTTTGTCCAGTGTGTCCTCTCAAAACAAATGTGTCAGTGACCTACTGCTCCCCTACCCCTGGCCCAGTTTGGTTTTCACTCCTCCCTAAGTAACTCACACGCTTTTCACAACACATAAATAACACCACACTTTAACATGCTTTGGGTCGGGCCTGTTCCTTTTTGGCATGCCATGTAAAGCGGCTGTGCTGTGTTATGATACTGTGTACTATGGCCATGTGTTGCCATCTTAATGTTTAAAATGTAGCCCTCCCACCCTTATCCTTATTTAGAGCTTGGCAACACCAAAAGTGACCAATCAGAAGCTTGGTTAACAGTGCATGAGTCGTGCAACATAACACACAAGCAGGTCCATCTAAACAACTGGGAGTATGCAATGGCAAAAACAAACACACATACACCATAACTTCCAAAGAAAATAACTGGAATCATTCAGCCCAGCATCTCTGAAGCTCAAGGGTTCCCCACTGTACATATTTAGGTATGTCAAGTTTGTGCGCATGTATAGGATGTATGAGGATATGCAATCTAAGCCCTCTCTTATTTGGGGGGGGGGTGTTTTACCTGTTGTGGATCTGAGAGTTGAAGTGACAGTGGAGGATGTCATTGAAGGCAAGCAGTCGTCATCTTGGGAATAACCAGCCTGAATTGCACGGAGGTAACTGTGGCTTCGAGTTCGGAACGAACCAGGCAGGTCCAAGGCCTCCATGGCCTGGGATTCTACTTCACTAAAAACGGACTCGCAAACTGACTCAAACTGGCCATTGATCTCAGTCTCACTCACCTGAGAGACAAAAACAGGAATAGCAGTCCTTAATTTTTCCTCTTCCTTTCTCTTTCTCACTTTGATTCTTCCCCTTTGCACAGCAAATATGAAGGAGTGTTAGCATTAGGAAACGCCGCTGTCAGTTTCGACCTTAAACTGAATAAATGTCAGATCAAATGGGAAAAAAAAAATTCAGATGACAACAAAAAACAATAAGAAAAATAGCCAGTTTGAGTTATAAAGCATTAAATTGATCACAACACCCAAAACAAAGATGTACTATACAGTATTCTGAATGCTAACTGATGGAAAAGACATCGTAACTCTTCCAAGTGTCTTAGAAATACATGAAACTGCTCTGTGTGTAACAATATTAAATTGTTAATGCCAAACTCATATCCTCATAAAAACGGACTATCTAACCACTTCTGTTCTATCATATATCTTGTTTTGTTTTTGTTTTGTTTTTTGTGTGATAATAACACATCTCACTGATTGTAGTTCCTCTATAGTGAAGGTTTACAGATTCGCCCAACAAGCAAAAGCTCCCTGGTCTAATCTTGGTTGGAGACACAAATCCCTTCTTTGGGGTTGGGTTAGGAACGGCATTTTGTATAAACATCTGCCAAATCAAATATGCCTGCTGTGGTTACACCTTGTGAATAAGGGATTAGCAGAAAATAGCTTTTAAATAAAATAAAAAAAAGATTACTGATTATGTAGGTTCTATATTTTTGTTTATATTTTAATTATGTAGCAGTTTCTTTAAACAGATAATATACATAAGATAATATTGCCCTTTTATTATTATTTACTATATAAAAATTTAAAGGACTGACTATTATTAAGAGCTTTTCCAGTAATGGAAAACTGGGTGTTTGCACCTAAAGGAGTAAGCTGATTTTTCAACCATGTCCATATAGAGAGTCGGATGGTGGCTGTGTCTCAGGTCTTCTTACTATAAGAACCACATCTTATGCCACTATGAAGGTCCAAAACAGACTTGATTAATTAATCCAACTGTACAGAGTCATAGGATGTTTTTAAAGAGGAAGTTATCTGAATCTGGTAATGTCAGGTAAAACAGAAAATTAAATTATTTTTTCTCTAGGCCTACAATGAACTCTGGTACATTGCTTGGGGGGAGAAAAAAGCCCTGTCAACCAAAACAAACTGCTTCTCTTGGCATTACCTAGATAATGAGTTGGCATGCTAAAACATCGCTAGGCTGATGAATTGCTTATCAGTAGTCTGTTCCAGATATCAAGATGCAAACTCACTGATGTGAAACAGATATCTTAATATATTAATTATGTGTAATTTCATATTTTTTTATAAGCACATAACACTTCAAAAACAAACTGTAAACAATGTTAGAAGCTGTCTGGAATTGATTCAGGCATAAGCTTTCAGTTAAAGCGTCTCTGTGATGTCCTCAACATAATTGTGCTGCATACGAAATGATATAAGCTCTCAATGATGTGTCCAGGTGTTGCCTCTGTGTGATGCATGGGCTTGGGACTCACCTGGCTGACGCAGCTAGCCTGACTGAGGGTGCTGACGGCGCGCATGTAGCTCTGGTTGCGAGAACGGAAGGGCGGGGGATGAAAGGTGGCAGGGTCCAACGTGACACTAGGGTGGGGCTGTATATCTCTTGTTGTTTGCAAGTGGTAGCCCTGGCTGAACAAGGACAGGGGGTAGGGACAGACACGATTTCACAATTCAACAGCCACAAAAATAACATCTGTAACACACTGTAGTTAATAAATCCGCTGGCTAGCATCTGTTGGTATGGCCTTATTTATGATTAAATGAAAATGTACCTCTTCATGACACCCTTTGAAGAGCGAACTATTTTTAAAGGGAACTATCCTCGAGTCCTGTGATAAAACGGTAACTCATCCAGCCCAAAATTGTAGAGAGCATGTATAGCTTAGCTACACTTATTAGGACAGCAGTGACAGCATGGAGTTACAATAAGAGATTATTACACTCTCCACCAGAGGATAAACAAAACAAAAGAGCTGTTTTGTTTGTGGACAAAAGCAAAAGTAATCAGGTCCCCACTGAGATGATGGTAACAAAATTAGCATCGACTGGCAGTAGGAATGACGGATGCACACCTCCAACACCTCCCTACGTTCAAGAATTTGGCTGTGTTTGAAAGCCACAATGCCTGAAAACAGTCACAGAGAAAAATACATTGAAAAGCTGTGTTTGAGGCAATAGCATCGCAAATACACTCATTAAAACACACTGGTATAACACGAAATATATGCACATGATCAGTCACCATTTACTAGTTAGAGATAATTAGTAAATGATTAAACACAGTTGGTAGACCCGAGAAGTTACATTTATTTTCTAAAACTGATCTACGTTTGGTATTAAAACTGTAACACCACCCAGATATTGTGGCTAATTAATCTTTATTTGTCTAGTGCAGAACCTTTCGCAGCACGTTATTTGCATGTTAACCATGATTAGCATTATTATCAATAAAATACTATCTGTCACATTTATATAACGAATAGATCAGATTCAACTAAAACCGAACACTACAACAATTATTGAAGTAAGACTTGTTAAGCCAGCGCAATGGTGCAGTGGTTAGCTCTGTCACCTCACAGCAAGAAGGTCCTGGGTTTGACTCCGCTGGTTGGCTGGGGCCTTTCTGTGTGGAGTTGGCATATTATTCCTGTGTCAAAATCTTTCTAGGATTAAAGTATAGAAATATATACTTCCCACTTGGCTGGGTTACAGATCAAACACATCTCTTCCCCTAGGCTTCTCATCATGCAGTGGTAACTTTAACGTATGCCCTTCCATGTGTCAACTTTCCAGCATTTGATCCTGCTTGCTTTCTTTCTTCTTTTGACTGAATTTTCAACAAAAGCGTGATGAGATGACACACAGTGTCTGTGTATGGTACATTGAAAATATTGAACTAGCACATCAAAATGTATCACAAGCTCAAAATCAGTTGGTGCTACAGCAGTCACCAGAGAACTGCTATAGCTGATCCCATAAAGCAGTTGTAGAAATAGTTAGCCAGCAATGCCTAAGACCAAAAAAAAAAAAAAAAAGAGCCAACCAGTAAGTACCAGAACAGCTTAATGCAGCTATACAGGCAACCATACAAACCAACAAAGGTGCTGTTGTTTTCCAAAGTAACTTTACTTGAAATCACCAAACTGTTCAATTTTGTCATATCTCTCAGGGACAGCTGAACAAAAAGCAGCATTAACAAACAGCAATTTTACTTTGACAGCATGTAGGCAGAGCAGTGAGACTATTAATTTATACAGATCAATCTGAATGTTCTTCCTTGGAGCACCAACTAAACACAGCATGCAGCAGCATTCTCTTAGCAGTAAACTTTGCATGAAAATCACTCCCAACTTTCCAGCTGGTATTGAAGCTTGAAAACGCCAACTTGTGTCCTCAGTGTTGATACAGACTGCAATAAAATCAAGCCAAGTACCAACTGACTTTGAAATCCAGCAAGCTCACCTGGTTGACCCTGAAGCAAAACCAGGGCCCCTGCTATTGATGATAGTATATTTTACAGTGTTGGCTTTGTGATGTAAATATTTGGAACCTGTGAAATAAAAGGGCCATGCACTACAGTGTTTTGCATCATCTTACCTTATTTTGAGCAAGACCTCTGAATACCAATGTAGCCTTTAGTGAGCCTATGGTAAAAGCTGGAAAATACTTAAGTTGGACAAATTAAGTTAGGCAACCAGGCCTACCTGTGGGAGTCTAAATGGGGTCTCTGCATGGCTGATTTGAGGACAAGAGCATCGGAACGAATGGTCTTTTGTGGAGAGGTCTTAGGGCTGGTGTCAGAGTCCCCACTTTCATCATCCACCTCTCCCATTGCTTTAACATAGCTACTGCTTCGCATCCGCCGACATGGGATTTCGTCATCTTTCTCACCTGGGTATCCACTCCACTCATCTTGGGGCACCTGCGGAAGATGGTATACCTATATTTATACAACATACACATTCATAACCATAAGGTTGTAGTAGTCTAGATATTACTTGTTTACTTGTGCAAATCAGTGATAAAATGATGATGAGTATTTAGTCACGCACAGAATATATGACTTTCACAGGGTTGTGTAAATGAGATATTTGCAATTACAGCTCCACAATTAGCCAAATGAGTGTGAGAAGTGTATCAGACAGTCTGGCTATGTTTTCTTAACCTAAGCAGAAAGAGTGCAGGAATTGTGCATCAGAATGATCCCGTTACATTTGCCAAAGAAGTTCACAAAATATTCATTAAGCCTATCAGCAAATGGTAATTCTTGCTGTATTTTGCAGTATACCAGAGTTTCACAGTTCGAATTTTCCCTGGGGAAAAATTCCCTCCGCTGGCCCACCTGTAGCCAATTCCAGCCAGTTGTGAGCAAGTGAGATGGAGTGGTTACATGTCTGGTAGTGACAGCAGTGGCTATGAGCATGGCAAATCCTATGATAGACAAACCTTATTTATTTCCTTCTTTGATCCTGTGCTGTCAATCTAGACATGATCAGTGATTAGCTTTACCAACTTACCCACATCATTTTCAGTAATCACAAAAAGCTCTTTGAAAAACTGGAGAAAGTGATGCACTGGAACAATCAGAGCAAGTGGGACACACAAAGTCCCTTGAGGGACAGTGAATGCATGACTGTGGAGACTGGGATTGGGCTGATGGGCTTCAGTCAACACATAATAGGAAATTGTTGCCCATCTGCCCTCAAGCACCTTGAAGCGACTGTTTGTTGTGATTTGGCACTATATAAATAAAATTGAATTGAAGTTGAATTCAGTGGTAAAGACCTGCCAAGAATGTTATCAGTGAAAATATATTGCTGTGAATGTGTAACATAATGCAAATTTGATTCAAAGTCTGAAGACGACTCATCCAAATGACACACATACACCTTTGGTCTCCAGTAATACCCAGGGTTTTGGGATGATTAAGCCTTAATAACATTCAGAAGAAATACAATCACTGGCTACTTTGTTAGGTACACTTGTTCAACTGTTTGTTAATGCAAATGTGTAGTCAACCAACTCAGTGTAGTTCAGTGCATTTGGACATCTAGGCATGTCAAAATGCATTAAGCTGCCATGGTTTACATGACCTGCTGAAGTTCAAACCAACCATCAGAATGGGGAAGAAAGATTATTTAAGTGACTTTGAACATGGCATGGTTGTTGGTGCCAGACGAGCTGGTCAGACACTGCTCATGTACTGGGATATTCCCACACAATAATCTCTAGGGTTTACAGAGAATGGTCCAAAAAGAGAAAATATCCAGTGAGCAGCAGTTCTATGGATGAAAATGCCTTGTTAATGCCAGAAGTCAGAGGAGAATGGCCAGACTGCTTTGAGTTGATAGGAACAACAGTAACTCATGTACTGGTATGGGAGATTCACATTATGGATCTGCAGCTGACAAATCTGCAGCAACTGTGTGACGTCATGTCAATATGAACCAAACTCTGAGGAATATTTCCAGCACCTTGTTGAATCTATGCGACGAAGAAATAAGGCAGTTCTGAAGGCACAAGGGGGTCCACGCCAGTACTAGGAAGGTGTACCTAACAATGTGGCTGGTGAGTGTGTAGTTCGGAATCCATGTCAATACTGATGTTTGGTCCAGATTTTATAGGACCACTCTTAAACCTACCAAATTGCTCTCAGACTCTTCAGGGCCATCACAGTCATATCAAGTATGTGTAATATTTAGGGGTTAGAAACTGAGTGATTGCATTTGCGGTTATATCAGCTTCTTCACAACAGCCAGTGAGAGAGTTTACAGAGAGAAGTGAAGAAGTGGATGTAAAGGTTTAAGGATGTAAGCTGCACTGTGCAATCTTTTCATGTGGCAGTGATTCAATAATATCAGTTACATCTATTTCTAAGAGCTTTTGCTGGACTTCATACTTCCAAACTCAGTTTTTATAGAATGAAAAAGAATCGGGTAACCATTATTCACCTGTTATCCTGACACTAGATAAAGGTGTAAGTGAAGGCCCTTTACACATTGTATTCATTTGACTAGTGTATGGTAATAAACAAGGAGCAGGGATTTGGCGTGCATACAAAGATAGTGCTTGTAAGCAACACCTTTAATATCAAAGATTCCCTAGTTTTTATATGTTTTTGTTTGCATGTGCTCTTCCAAACATTGTTTTCTTCACATTGCTTTCCCAGAAGAGAAATGTCAGCAGTATGATAACAAAACAAACTAACTTCAGAAATATCCCATCTTCTTTTTCATTCATAAATGTTTAGATAGCCCAAAACTAATCTAAACTACTGGGTGGCGTTCATCATCACATGTCTTAAAAGAAGTAAAATGCTACTTTACATCTGCAGGGTCATCATTCAGTTGAATGGGTTGAGTGCAGCATCCTTTTTAGCGTAGCACTCATAATGCAGATCGAAACGTGGCCATACTTAACAGAGTTTTGGGAAACAAATTAATAGAATTTCTCTCACACACTTGGTGAGGAGGCAGTATGTATTTATGTGTGCACAGTAAAGGTTGCCAGTCATACCCCACAGGCTCAGGCTGTAACTTCTAAATCTGCATACTGTCATCATTGGCACTGTAGTATTACTAATACAAAAACATACAGACTCTTAAAGTAGCTTTGACTCCCAGCCAAATAAGCACAGAATATGTTTTTGATATACTGTACCTCAGAATTGTTTCTAAGGCAAATGTGATTAAAAACTATAGAAATAGTGAACATTCATATACAGTCATCTGAAAAAGAAAGGTTCACAGGACTTTAACACAGCAGCATGAAGATTAGCATAGTCACTGTGAAAAACTAAGTACAGCCATGAAGCAGTAGCTTGTAGAAACACCTTTAGCAGAAATAGTTGTTGAAGTAATTGCTTTCTGTCTGTCACAACATTGTGGAGGAATTTTGG
>JAMQGT020003824.1:0-38766 GCA_024447675.2 Pterophyllum scalare
CCCAGGAAACCACGCAGATGCTTGATTACAGGTCTTCCTCACAAAAGCTTCATTTTATGGGTAATGGTATGTTTCAAACTGAAGTGAGGGCTAATTAGCCATTTATGCATTTATGTCTTTATGCTAAGCTAATTCCCCTTTTGATCTGATGACAGTTTTTAATCACAGATGAAGTGATTGTGACTGTGTTTCTCAAACCAATTAATAATTATTTTAATGCTACAGAATACAACGAGTGTACTACAGCACATAGAGATGCTCACAGCATGCAGATCCAGGTGCAGATTTTCTGACCTCATCTTCATTCAGCACCCTTGGGATGAATCAGAGCGCCAACTGTCAGCGAGGCCTTATCACCAAACCTCCGTGCTCGACCTCACTAATACTACTGTGGCTGAATCTGAGCAAATCCCTGAAGATTGGAGGCTGTTATTGCTGCAGATTAATGCCCGTGCCTTTGGAACGAGATCTTTTACAGTCGCATATGGGTGTAATGTTCAGGTGTCCACACGTTTTTGGCCGTGCAGCGTGCATGCTTTGAACCTTTGGCAGAACATACGCAGCACAGACAGTACCAAAAAGATAAACAGCGAAATAAATTCCAGATTGCATCCTGAACAATGTGAGGGGAGAAGATGACTTGAAAAAGCTACTGAGGGATTCATTGGGAAAACAATCTCCTGTGATGGGAGAATCCATTACTGTGTTAGTCATAATACTACAGGAACAAATGAAAGCATATGCAAAGGTAGGAATGATCAAAATGGGAAGTGAAGTAAAAAAAAAAAAGCTCAAACATTACTGAAATTCAGGGCTCGCCTGCTCTAACACGACGAAACACATAATGTTCTTTCCAAAACTGATAAAATGTCAGAAGTTATGTGAACGTTGTGTGAAAACAAGCCTCTTAATCGGGATTAAACTAGTGTGTCAAATAAGCGGTGTGTTTGTGGATGGGTAATGAGGATTGATTTTAATAAGAAGATTAGAGGCAGGAGGCTTGTGAGGAGGGAGCCAACTAGACACCAACGGAGGGAAATATGTAAACAGACATATGGCCGTGTGTGTGTGAACATGTGTTAGGGTTCAGGAGATGGGTTGGGCGTCCATTAATCGCAGGGTTAGCCGGCCGAGCTCTGGTCCCACCCTGTGCCGAAGTGTCCTTGGGTAAAACGTAGAAAACTCCCAGTTGCAGGCAGGCAGTTTACATGGCTCTGCTGCCTTTGGGCTGCATATACGTGTGCATGAGTTTAGAAACAAAGGGCTTTGTGTAGCCAAACTAAAGTTAAATGGAGCTATAAGAGTGCAGCCAGTTTACCATTCACTACATCAAAGTGTTTAGGACGTGCTTGGAGGTATCCAAGCGGCCTGTGTGCCACATACAGCATTTACTATGTAAGCATGGCTTTGTGCAGTTGTGGTGCACGTGATACCGTTTTGATTTTCCTCACAGCTTTACCCCAGTGAAACTCTCTCAAGACTCCTCGAGAGATAAAACGGTTAGTGGGTACAAATCTATGAATCAGTGATGTGGCAGAGACAACAACAGAAGTAAAGTCATAGTGTGAAACTGCTTTAAACGTTGATGATTGCACAGAGTGATTCATTCCTAGAAACGGAATCCTTGCTGTTGCACAAAATTTTGCTTCTCATGACCTCTACTCATAGTTCAGCATGCTCTGCATGAATCGAAATATGCAGGTAATCTTAAAATTTTCATGTGCACTGTTGCTGAGCCCCTCATTCCAAGTCACTGGATGTTCATTTGCTACTAGCCCCCCGCTCTTCTGTGAATATATCTGACCTAGCTGCAGACAGTAGCTCCCACAAGCGTACATTTCATGCAAGTGTATTGGATGGGGATGAGGTCAGGGCTGCTGGCCACTTAAGCATGAAAAACCTCATCTTAATGGACTGACTTTGTGCATGACGTGTTGAAACAGAGAAGTGCTTTTGAATTGTCCAGTCAAAACCATAAAAATCAAGCCAACTACACCTATCCACATACCATTAGTAGCAGGGTTGAGCCTTTCTTTTATCATTCAAAATACCCTACATTCATCAGTGCCAATTAATTATTCATTGCGCTGGAACAAAGCAATAACAGACATTTATGTCTTGCTATAGATCCCGAGGGTGATAGCTTGATCATAGATAGTATAGTAAAGATGGCCATCATCATAACATCACCCACTGGTTTTTGGCTCTGCATTTTAAAGCCTTATCTTTAGCATTCTGGCCACTTCAATGCTGTTTTTTTGTAGCCATACAGGACCATATTTACTTCATTCATGAACTTCATGGGTGCAAAGAAGAGAAACATATCTGTTAGTTAGAGCTGTCTAACAGTATCTAAATGCTAGAATTTCACTCGCCAAAACTATTGCTTTAAACATGCTGTTTTAATGCACTGAAGTTGGATGTTTTAACAATGGGGAATGACTTGCTTTGGGAGCCAGTCTCACGTGGTCATTAGAAGAACTGCACGTCCATATTGGCTTCATTTTTCAGCCCTGGAGCTTGAAGCTTAAGTAGAGAGAACATAAAACATGAAAAAAGTCCAATTTTCATCAATATTTTGGCCAACCCCCCCCCCCAAAAAAATAAACTCTTAAATGTGCTAAACATTTTGCACAAGCCATATATAGTTTATAAAACAAACACAAAGGGCCGAGTAAGCAGAGGTGCATGTGGTCTAACTGCCAAAATCCAAATGGCAAACGAAATGAAAACCCCACATGTGGACACATCTCTGGCGGAGACGTTTCAAATTCAAATTTATTGTGAGGGTCTTCGGTGCCATCGTGTGGCAAGTAGGAGCAAGACCTTGAACTCGATGACGTGTTTCCGTCAAAGGCGGAAGTGGAAGTTGCCAACATTCGATATGTCTGTCGACGGTAGGTGAACAAAAACAAGACTCGTGGAGGATGGCAGACATCGGAGTTGACGAGCTGTCGCAGCTCGAGTATTTGTCTTTAGTATCGAAAGTCTGCACGGAGCTTGACAACCATCTGGGAATAAATGACAAAGATTTAGGTGCGTATTTTATGCCTTAGAAAAATCGCTCTTGACCAAAACTAGTTAGCTAGCTTATGCTAACTAGCTGTTGTTAGCAACATAGCAACTCTATTAATTGTCAGCTCACGTTTTTTTAAACTTTTTTTTTTCTCTTTAACTACATTTATAAACTTTAAACAGTAATCATTCACTGGTAAATTCCTTGTGGCCAATTTTTAACGCGGGGATATCTGTAAATGTGAAGGAGAGTTTTATGAAGCCCTATGCTAACTCGCTTTTTGATTTCCTTACAGCTGAATTTGTAATCAGCCTTGCCGAAAAACAGTCGAGCTTTGATGGATTCAAAGCACTTCTGCTCGAAAATGGAGCCGAATTTACAGTAAGTTAATCGCTATAGTTAATCGGGAAACTAACTGCTAACTAACTCAACGTAATAATTAACGTTTGCTTTGTTTGTTGTAGGATTCTCTCGTCAGTAATCTCCTCAGGCTCATTCAGACGATGCGACCACCATCCAAGGCATCTACAAGTAAAGGTAAAATAGTTAAGCTAACTGTTAAACTTAGGTTGACAAAACGAAAGAACATATCTGACTCCCTAAAAGTAAAATTTCTAATCATAAATTCCTCTTACAGCATCGGAGCCCTCGGCTAAGCCTAAGTCAGAAAAGGAAAGACTGCGGGATATGTTTCCTGCGCTGTGCAGACCAAATGCTCCAGCGCCAAAGGTATGTGGCTTTAAGATTTTTTTTTTGAGTTACACTAACTCTTACACATGGGCCCTGTACTATGAAACGAATTTAACGATATTAATGACAACATAGAAAAAATAATGATCATTTTCTTAGTGCTTTTAGGCAGCAGCATTCGCAAGGGTAAGTAAATAAAGGACATTTTCCAGCCTCCTTTCCAAAGAGCTACTGGCATTGGTGACACAGTTCCTAATTTGAAGTGACCTTCAGTGGAGTCATTTGTTTACGTATGGGTCGCACATCACCCTCTGCTAGTATCCTCTTCTTTGTAGCCTGGTTGTACTTGACACTGTGTCTTTGCCTCAAGTGGTGAACCAAGTTTGTTGTTTCCACCTTTAGTGGAAACTGTGTTCTTGCATGATTTGCAAAGTACTATGCTTTGTTGGGGGTTGTTGAAGGAGCTCCCTTTTTAGGAACCGTTCTTGCTCTCAGACATGAGGATGCGTGCATGCACTAGCCGGGTTCTAGCCAGAAAGAAAAGGAAAGAAAATTTCAGCCTGCCGCGCGTGACAGTGAACAGTCGGGTAACATATGTGTAATATTCTGTGATATCGGTTGGTTCTACAGGTCACTGAAGGCACCTGAATCTGATTTGGCCATGTGACCTGATTACAGTGCTCTGAAAATAAGATGTTACTCTGCAGCTACTGTTAATAAACATTCCTTTAAGTGTCAGTGTGTTCTCCTTGTGAGGCTCCGAAGACAAGAAACAGGACAAGCTCCTTTGAGCTCCCTCTACTTCTCCTTCAGTTTCACACTGGCCGCTATTTTACATTGTGAATGAAACTGGCCGTACCCAGTGGTAGATAATACTATAGTGCAGCGATCTAACCAGAAAAATCAGTCTGGTATCGGTGACGGGGTGCGCGACTGCTCGCTAACTGCAGTGCTAGATAAATGCAGACTGTGTAAGTTAACAGTCGTGTAAATGTATATCACAACTCTTGAGTCTATTATAGACTTAGAGGTAAGTTTGTTACTAAGACATATGAGAATCTGATGGATTACAATTGATATTAAATTGTTTAGGGGTGCATAATACAGTTTTATTTTTTATTCTTTTACCTGCAGCCTCTGTGGTGCTTAATGATCAGAGAGCACCTAAAGAATAAATATAAAAATAGAATTCAGATGAAGATGCCATTGAAAAACTTTAGACCCTCCTACTGTCTGTGCACAATGGTCTGAGGGATTTTCCATGAATTGTGGTTTTCCAGAGAATTTATTTGTCAGCAGGTAGTGAATTTGTTCCCGTTGGCCAATGTGAATGGAAAAAAAAGATAAAACAAATTCTGAACAATAAACAAAAATGTTGACTAATTTAAGTTGACTGTTTTTCGTTGTGCTGAACTTTGTAGCCTCTGTTGGATGAAGATGATGTGAAAGTCGCAGCTGATGCCATGAAGGAACTAGAAATGTTCATGCCCAGTGTCAGTGGGACAGACTCCAAAGGGAGCAGGAACAGGTAAGATGACTGAGGTTACTGGTCACATTTCATTTGGCTTTTTTAACTGATGTTGGGTTTGTTAAACCGATGAAACCTGTGTTCCAACAAAGGCAGTTTGAATTTAGGATGTTTTTCTAATGTTTACTTTGATACATTTCTGCCTCCTCTTCTCATAGATCAGAAAAAAGTAAGCATCATAGTCGAAGTCGCAGCAGGAGCAGAGAAAAAGACAGACACAGAGATCGGGAAAGGGACAGAAAGAGACGGCGTTGTTCTCGATCCTATTCCAGATCCAGGTCACGCTCCAGAGACCGTGAACGGCACAGAGATAGAGACAGAGACCGCGGCAAGAGGAGAGACAAATCTTCCCGCTGGTCTGAGCGCTCACCTAGTCCCAGAAAAGACCAAGACAGAGAGTCTGACCGCTGGAAGGACAAACATGTGGATCGCCCTCCACCCGAAGAGCCTTCTGTTGGTGATATCTACAATGGAAAAGTCACCAGCATCATGCAGTTTGGATGTTTTGTTCAGCTTGAGGGACTAAGGTCAGTATGGGGTCACCAACATGGTATAAATAAAACTTCAAATTATAGGTGTCTCTTCTTTTGTCTTGACTGTTTTTCGTTATCCACTACGTTCTTCTCGATTTCTAGGAAACGGTGGGAGGGTCTGGTCCACATTTCTGAGCTGCGCAGAGAGGGCCGTGTGGCCAACGTGGCTGATGTTGTCAGCAAAGGCCAAAGAGTCAAAGTCAAGGTGCTGTCATTCACAGGCTCAAAGACCAGCCTCAGTATGAAGGTAAGAAAGCATGCGTATTGAACAGTTATATTAAATAAACTATGTAGATTCTGACCATGTCCAGATAAAGGAAACATCTCACATTTTTTCCTTTGATCCAGTGTGAAAAAAATAAAGGATTTTGATCAAATAATTTGTGCTTAATTAATTTTACTTTATTTAATGATTGTGATAAACTTCAGATATTTCGGATATTACCAGCTAAATAAGCGGTCAAGTCACTTCATATTTACTTGAGAGATTTTATAACCCGTGGATCTCAGCTCCGGGCACACGTAACCAAATGGGTTTTTTTCTCCTCCACTTGCCAGGATGTGGACCAAGAGACAGGAGAAGACCTGAACCCCAACAGGAGGAGGAACATTGGCCCAGATGGAGGGGAGGAGATCTCCATGAGGAACCCCGATCGGCCGAGCAACCTGAACCTCGGTCATGCACCAGAGCTGGAACAGGACGACACCCTGGAGCGCAAGAGGCTCACCAAAATCTCTGACCCAGAGAAGTGGGAGATCAAACAGGTCGGTGCACATTTAGTTACTGGAGCTCAGTTTGAGTCTCTGCATCCATCAAATTTTAAAGGCAGCTTGTAACAATATTCTTGTTGTCCATCTTCCCTCAGATGATTGCTGCCAATGTGTTGTCCAAAGAAGAATTCCCTGATTTTGATGATGAGACAGGCATCCTTCCTAAGGTTGATGATGAAGAGGGTAAGAAATCGTTTGATTCGTTATAGAACTACTTTAATAGTTGAGTAATTGATGCAAGTATTAAGCATTTATACACACTGAAGTACTGAAATAGTTATAGTGACAGCTGTTAATATTTTAATTGAAGACTTCTCAGATATTTACAACAAATGGTATTTTTGCTCGTTTGTGTGAACCATGACTAAGTGTGACCTGATTCCTGACTGGTTGTGTTTAATTTCATACAGATGAAGACTTGGAAATTGAGCTGGTTGAAGAAGAGCCACCGTTTCTGAGAGGCCACACCAAACAAAGCATGGACATGAGCCCTGTCAAGATTGTCAAGGTAGGGTAGACTTCAGTAGAAGTTTTACGTGTCTGAGTAAACGGGGGAGAAAAGAACTACTGGAAGTACGGCTGCAGGTCTTTCTCACATGACCTCATTGGTTATGTTGCAGTTTTTAATTGGTGACTGTATAAAGCATCTGTCAAAAAATGAAACCCCTTCATTGTGTATATTTCTTCTATTAAAATAATATTAAAACATTTTTGTTAAATGTAAAAATACATAAATAATCACAAGTACAGTAGTATCAAAATAGAGTATACGTGCAGGCTAAAGTAAGGCATAAAATAAAGTAGCCTTTACTCTGTCTTCATTAAGAGGAAGCAAAGAGTTCTGACAGTGTTGTATCTCCTGGATGAGGGGGTGTGTGTGTGTGTGTGTGTGTGTGTATTTAAATGTGCTAGTGAATGAGTGAGTGTGTGTGTGGTTGTAAACCTTTAAAGGTGCATGTGGTGACCACAATAAAGAAAAGTGGGCATATCAGCAGGTTTGTCCTGTGCTTTGATGCAGCGTTTCCTGCTGCAGAAACCAGCTGTTCTAAAGGTGTCTGTCAGTAATTAATGTTAATAATAATTCAGTGTCCTGCCTGACAGCCCCAGGTCACTGGCTCAGAGTTTTAGTGGCCCATGTATATGTTTACTGCGGGGGAAGGGAAAAAAGCTTTTATTTTTATATTTTAAGATGTCAATACAGTTTATATAATTTATTTATGCTTATATATTAATCTAAATCTACAAAATAATGTTACTGAAGCCTTGAAATAAATATGGTCTCATACACCCCATGTCCCCCCTTTACAATCCAAGGTTGGTGGTTCGATCCCTGGCTACTCCAGTCTGGGATTATCTTTTGAAAGATACTGAACTCCAAGTAGCCCTTGATGCATCCGTTGGAGTGTGAGTGTGTGCGCGAATGTTAGACAATGTTCTTAGGTACAGAAACAAGCGCTTGAATGAATGTGTGTGATTGGATGAACGAGGCTTGTAGTAAAAAGCTCTTTGAGTGTCAGAGTAGAAAAGCATTGTACCTGTCTAATTCCTGAAACACCACCAGAAACTGGTGCATAAAACACCATCTCTTATAGTTAGCTCTTATAGTTCGAACAGCAAAGTATGTTGTTTAATTTGGATGTAATCATTTATGTTATTTAATTATAATCTCTTCCTGTGCTGTTCACAGAATCCATATGGCTCGCTGTCCCAGGCAGCCATGATGCAGAGTGCTCTGGCAAAAGAGAGACGAGAACTGAAGCAGGCAGCACGCGAGGCAGAGATGGACTCCATCCCCATGGGGCTGAACAAACACTGGGTTGACCCACTGCCAGACGGTTTGTACATGCTCATTAAATCATTTTTAAACTAATACCAAACAAGAGTTTTAGAATAAAACAATCACGACATGAGGAAGTATCTTAAATTGTGTTTTCAGATGTTATTGAACAAAATTTTGGTCTTTGCTTTTGGCCTAAGATTTAAATTAATATTGCAGTGTAATATGTACTTTAGGCCTGCTTATTAAAAACCACAGCCCAGTTTGAGTCAGACACAAGACTTCATCCATGCTGGCAGACAGCCCCCCTCGGGCTGACCGGTACTGGAGATGGTTATCTGGTTTCCTGCAGCCCCCCCATCTGGCCGGAATAGTCCTGTCATGGTTCAGTGTGCCTGTGTGTCCTCCTTAGGCCCAAGGTGGTCTAGATGGTTTCCATGGGTGGGCGTTATCCCGCCAACCCAGCAGAGATGGCTGTGATGTAGCTTAATATGTGATCAAGTTTAGCTGTATTATTAAAAGCAGATATATTTCCCCTTCTCTTTTACAGCTGACGGTCGGCAGATTGCCGCCAACATGAGAGGCATTGGCATGATGCCCAATGACATCCCAGAGTGGAAGAAACATGCCTTTGGAGGGAACAAGGCATCCTATGGAAAGAAGACCCAGCTCTCCATCCTGGAGCAGAGAGAGAGCCTGCCCATCTACAAGCTGAAAGAACAGCTCATTCAGGTTCATTAACGTTCAAATAGAAAACAGTGTGAGATGTTTCAGACATTCAGTTTCATGTTTCAAATGGGGGGAAATGAGTCTAATCAAAGAAGTCCTATTGGGACAATTCATACTTAATGATAAAAGGCCTTTAAAAAAGTATTGAAGTGTCTGAAACTGAGTTTGAATCACACAATGTTGCTGTTTTTACACCCTTTTATGTGTGTTTTAGACCACACAGTGTGACCACATGGCTAACCCCATCATTTATAGTTGACTAAGCCTTTCAGGCTATGTTGTGTAATAACAAAAGCGCCCTATGCTTAAGCCCGGTGGGTTGGAAATATTGACAGATGCAAGTTTAACAACATAATTAATAATGAAAGATTTTTTTTTTTTTGGTCATGAAATTAACTTAAGGTCTTAAAATATTTTACATTTTAAAACTTGTTTCTTTGGAAAATGTGATTATACTTTAACAAGCTGGTTAAATGAGCTTTTAGTAATCTTAATAACCAGATTTTGGTCAGCGTCTTCTTTCTTCTGATCCTGATGGTGTAATATCAAACACCCCCCACAGAAACTCTGCAGACAGAGTAAAGAAGAAATGCAAACTGGGGATGGAGGCTGTTTGTTTACCGCTTACTAACCTTACCATCTCAATGCTAACCTGTTACAGGCTGTTCACGACAACCAGATCCTGATTGTCATTGGAGAGACGGGATCCGGGAAAACCACACAGATCACCCAGTACCTGGCGGAGGCCGGTTACACAGCTAGGGGGAAGATTGGCTGTACGCAGCCCCGCCGTGTGGCTGCCATGTCGGTGGCCAAGAGAGTCTCTGAGGAGTACGGTTGTTGTCTGGGACAGGAGGTGAGTTTTCTGATCATGAAAAACCATGGCGCTTAAATTCTCCTACACCTTCGCCGCAGATATGCGTTTAAATCACAAGATGGTATGCGATCACTGAGCACCTGTTCCACACTGCAGCTTTAACCTCATGAGGATGTATCTCTTTGTGGTTTCCAGGTGGGTTACACCATCCGTTTTGAGGACTGCACCAGTCCCGAGACTGTGATCAAGTACATGACTGACGGTATGCTGTTGAGAGAGTGTTTGATTGATTCTGAGTTGGGCCAGTACGCCATCATCATGTTAGATGAAGCCCATGAGAGGACAATCCACACTGATGTTCTTTTTGGTCTTCTCAAGAAGGTAAGAAAAGGTTCCTACATTCCTTCTCTGTCTCAGTGGAGGATGTGCGAGAAGAGAGATTCTGAGTATTTCTTCTTGTCTTTCTCAGACGGTACAGAAGCGCACAGACATGAAGCTGATCGTAACATCAGCCACACTGGACGCTGTGAAGTTCTCTCAGTATTTCTATGAGGCACCCATCTTCACCATCCCAGGTAGAACATATCCAGTGGAGGTTCTTTACACCAAAGAACCTGAGACAGACTACCTGGATGCCAGCCTCATCACTGTCATGCAGATTCACCTGACTGAGCCTCCAGGTATGTTTTTTATTTATTTTATTAAAGACCTGAGAAAGCAGATGTTCTTTCCACCTGCAGACGAGTCCAACTTCCTGTCTGTGGCTCTCCCTGCACAGGCGACATCCTGGTGTTTTTAACTGGACAGGAGGAGATCGACACTGCCTGCGAGATCCTGTATGAGAGAATGAAGTCGCTCGGGCCTGATGTTCCTGAACTGATTATTCTGCCGGTTTATTCTGCGCTGCCCAGTGAGATGCAGACCAGGATCTTTGACCCGGCACCCCCAGGCAGCAGAAAGGTACCTTCATTATTGAGCCTATAGGGGTGTATAAGATTAGTTTAAATTAAAAATTAAATCAAATATATATGCAAGTCTAAAATTTGACAGGCATGGAAATTATTTTGTTTCCTAATTTGTATAAATGTCCCTTCTTTTTTTCTGTAGAACTTGTAACGTAGTCCATGTAATATGTGCCTCGGCTTACTGTGTTTAGCATTTCTCGTGGCCTTATGTTACCATTTTTAAAGCAATATTAATTCAGGGTGTTTTGCTGCTCCAGTGCAAATATCTATTTTGTCCTGTCCCTCAGGTTGTCATCGCCACAAACATTGCAGAGACCTCCCTGACCATCGATGGAATCTATTATGTTGTAGATCCAGGCTTTGTCAAGCAGAAAGTCTACAACTCTAAAACCGGCATTGATCAGCTGGTGGTGACTCCGATCTCACAGGTACAGTGTCTTTGTGATCTTCCTGATATTGTAGCAGCGGAAGTCTCAGAGCCTTGCTGAACACATTAGTGTTTCAAACGTTAGCTCTGAGTTAGTTTGAAATAAAACTTTATTGTGTTTGCTCCAGGCTCAGGCCAAGCAGAGGGCCGGTCGTGCTGGCAGAACAGGTCCTGGGAAGTGTTACAGGCTGTACACTGAGAGAGCCTACAGAGATGAGATGCTGACAACCAATGTGCCTGAGATCCAGAGGACCAACTTGGCCAGTACTGTGCTGTCACTGAAGGTACGTGTTGGACTTCAGTTCCTGTCTTAAACAGAATGTGTGCTATTTAGGAGGAGCAGATTGGAGGTGATAATAAAAAACACACAGGAACTGTACAGCTAAACCTCTGCCTTAAAGTTTAAATGAAGTAACATCCATATTTATATTTACTCCTCCAGGCAATGGGTATCAATGACCTCCTGTCTTTTGACTTCATGGATGCTCCTCCTATGGAGACTCTGATCACAGCCATGGAGCAGCTCTACACTTTAGGAGCTCTGGACGATGAGGGTTTACTCACACGTCTGGGCAGAAGGGTAAGGCTCTCAGCTGCAAAGAAGCATTGGATAAATCTATATACATTATGCATTCACATTTATGCAGCTGGATTGATTAAATAAACTGTGTTTCAGAGCATGTTGTCTTTCTGTTGTGACTTTAATCTTCTGTGCATTTCTGTCTGCTAGATGGCTGAGTTCCCTCTGGAGCCCATGCTGTGTAAGATGCTGATCATGTCTGTTCATCTGGGCTGCAGTGAAGAGATGCTCACAATTGTGTCCATGCTCTCTGTGCAGAATGTCTTTTACAGGCCTAAGGTACGCTTAGAACAGCATGCCATTAGATTTTTAAGCTTTTATTATAAGAGTTTGTGAAGTATATTCACAAGAGGCCAGGCCAGTCCCCCTGCCCCATTTCAGTTAGATCTTTTTCTTTTTGTGTCACAGGACAAGCAGGCCTTGGCTGACCAGAAGAAGGCAAAGTTCCACCAACCTGAGGGCGATCACCTGACCCTGCTGGCTGTCTACAATTCCTGGAAGAACAACAAGTTCTCCAATCCCTGGTGTTACGAGAACTTCATCCAGGCTCGCTCCCTCCGCAGAGCCCAGGATATCCGCAAACAGATGCTGGGAATCATGGACAGGTATAATAGAACCACAGTGTCAAATATAAAAAAGCTAAATTGCATCAATTAATTACACTACTTTTAAACATCCAACATGTGCCTTTCTCTCTAGACATAAACTGGATGTAGTCTCTTGCGGTAAAGCCACTGTGCGCGTCCAGAAAGCCATCTGCAGCGGTTTCTTCAGGAATGCAGCCAAAAAGGATCCTCAGGAGGGCTACAGAACCCTGATAGACCAGCAAGTTGTTTACATCCACCCCTCCAGTGCTCTCTTCAACCGGCAGCCTGAGTGGTATGACAACATCAGCATCTCAGTTTTACTGTTCCACAATTAAAGAGGCAGTAAATATTCCTCGTAAGGTGATCAGCATCTGATTTCTCGCTTTTCTTTGTCGTCAGGGTCGTGTACCACGAGTTAGTGCTGACTACCAAGGAGTACATGCGTGAGGTGACCACCATTCGACCCTCGCTGGCTGGTAGAGTTTGCACCTGCCTTCTTCAAAGTGTCGGACCCCACGCGCCTCAGCAAGCAGAAGAAACAGCAGCGCCTCGAGCCCCTGTACAACCGCTACGAGGAGCCCAACGCTTGGAGAATCTCTCGCGCCTTCAGACGCCGTTGATGTTAATGTCACAGACGCACAGTCAGGATACTTGGTCATGAGATCAGATGGGTGGCCTTGTACCAGCACTGGTGCAAACCCAGCAGGTCGAAGGGTTTGCATCACAGTCTGATTTCAAGCTGCAGTCAGTCCTCCCAGTTTTGCAAAAGTCCTCAGAAGTTTTTTTTTTTTATTTTTTTTTTTGTGGATGTGGTGGGACTTTTGGTTTCAGGTTTTTACAAACACCAGAGCTGTTTCCTTTGTGTACGACTACAGCAGAACTGGTGTGTGTGTCCATTTAAAGAGCGGTTTTGATGTTCTGTTTGCAGATTTTGTACAATTGACTGTTTATTTCAGTTCTCTGCAGCATCATCTACCATGATGTTAAGCCTCAATAAGGACCTAAAGGATTCATAATGGGGCTTTTATATTTTAACTATTCACCTGTTTGATGTCAGACTGAAAGGTTGGGAGACCATTTCAGTGTGATGTATTTTGTACAGACCTTTACTTGTCAAAGAATTACAGTGAAATTATGAAAAAGTGTCCATTTTCTTAAGCCTGTTAAGATTTTGTTGTCACACAGAGGTCCATCCATCCATTTTCTTCCACTTATCTGGAGCTGGGTCGCAGTGGCAGCGGTCTGAGCGGTATTCCAGAAGCGCTTTGCACTTCTTTGTGGAGTATCTCAAATGTCAGGCGGAGGTATATAATCGTGAGTTCTGGGTCTACCCTGTAGTCTCTGAGTTGAGTGTGTCTGAAAATCATCCAAAGGGAACCACCTCAGCTGGACCCTTTGGACAGGAAGGAGCTTCCTCTGGGTGTCCGAGGCCCTCACCCTGTATCTAAGGCCAAGCTAGGAAAAATAATTTATCCAGATTTCCTCCATTTTCCAGCAGAGGACTATGGCCTGACACTAATGCAGAACTCGTTGAAAGCAACTTTGTCACTGTAAACATATCGCGCTGATACAGGAATAATAATGTGTATGGTGAAATATCAAGGGTGCAGCTGATTTAAGCTACTTTATTTCTATAGGCTCTGATGTAAAATAACTAACTGAAAATATAGTGATGGAAGAAGTACGTTTCTATCAGTAATGTTGAGTAGAAGTATAAAGTGGCAGAAAATGGTGAGAAGAACAGTTTCATATAGTCACCTATAATAACTTGATATTGCTTCATTGGGTTCTGTAAAGGTCATTCCATATTTAATCAGCCAAAGCTAAAAGAATTCCCAGTTGACCCTCTCTGAATCAGGTGCTTTATTTGTACAATAACGTTAGCATATTTAATGACACCAAAATTTACCTTCATACTATTTTCAGGTTACAGGTCCTCAAAGTACATAGGGGTGGGACAAAATTTGGTACGATCTAATTGGCCTTATTTTTTTTCCCCAGCATTTCAACCCTCATAACTTCATAAATACAGAAGCCACAAAGTTTCAGTGCTTAAAAAAAAAACACATTTATGCTCTTAAAACTGTAGAAGAGTCCATTTTACACCCAAAGTGTCACAATCGTACATAGATAAAAAGGAGCTCTTTCGTGTGCTTTAACTTATTTTGATCAGCCAACTCTTCTACATGTGATGCAACCTTTTCAAGTATTGAAGACGTTAAGTTGGTCCAGATATTGTTGCTCAGAGAAAAAGTGCGCTGTGATTTTGGCTTTAGGTCGTGACACAAATTGATTTGATTGTTGTTTCTAACAGAGCCTAAATGTTTCTTTCAGTCACTGTGGGTCTCTCTTGTACTGACCAAGTTATGAAAAATAGCACAAATTCAAAAGTGCCAACCCTCTCTGTACTCCAGGGGCCTGTAACTCCGTGGAAAAGGCTGGAAAGACGCGTTTCACTGGCTGATTGCAGTGCCTTTCTCTTGCGAGCGTCCTCGAAACAAACTTCCATCACTATGGTGCAGAAATTACTTCCAGCCGGAAACTTGATTAAAATGCAACATCACCAATCTTGTGTTAGAGATTTGAAATTTAAAGAAATCAAACCCTAATTTCTGTTCTATGCCAGGCCTATTCCATTGTGACCTCAGAGCTGGAGATGATTATCAGGCCTTCCTCTGAATTTCCACTGGCACACAGAGGCGTAATGCACTGTGACTCTGTCTTCTGTAGCCTGAGGGGTCTCTGAGGTTTTACAAGTTCCTTCCAGCCCTGCACACTACCTCTGACTCATACTTTAATACAAAATGATCTTGTTGGGAAGTTCATTATCTTGGCAATTCATCTTCATTAAACAAAATGAAGCCTGTTGTAGAGATCTTGGTGGAAACTGACACATGTTCAGACTCACTCGAGGATCAGCGCCAACCTAGTGTTGCAGTGCCCGCTGATCGTTAAGGCTGGAAAAGTGGTCGCCTAACTCCAGCAACCACAACTTTAAGTTGGTTAATTTATTCGTTTTGCGGACTCCACCAGCAGACCTTCAACACTCGATATTAATCAAGGACAGGACCCATGGTACGCTGCACAGGGAGTATCTGATGGACTCAGACATGACTCAGTGTTCCCTAATATACAACACAAGGACCACAAAGGAGCAGTCCACACTGATGTCCTTTTATGGCCCTTTGGAGAAGGTGTTTTACTTTTTAGAAGCCATTACGATACCCTTCAAGGAATATTAAATAATCAAATCCCATTAAAAAAAAAGTCTCTAAGGCCTTTTGGGCGGTTACGACATACATAAACACTATTGGTACATTTTTATTATTGGATTCAATACGTTATTTCATTTGACAGATTCTGTAAATGAACCAGAGCTCGACCTCCCAGATGTTTGACTTGTTTTAGTTTGAGAATTCACAACAAAAGAAAAGCTGCTTCTTCAGAAATGCAGTCATGAAGCAGCCTTTGAGTAGGTACCACACCCCGTTTGACCAACAGGTGGTGGAGCGCCACCCTTCCAGCTCTCGTACTGAAAGCCTGAATGAAGTTCTCACAGGGACCCGTCTATGAAGCGAGTTCAGCGTACCCAGGGTATCTTTCCGTTACCTGGATTCACGTATTCTGACATTGGCGATCAGGATAAACGACCGTATGAAGCTGGTTATCGACTCATTAAGTTACCTCAGGGTTTTGCACGTTCACATGAAAGGGTGGTGCTGGCAGCATCTGACCAGTCTGAAATGGGCGTTTCGGGGGTCATTTGATTCAACTTTACTTATTTCTTTTTACATACATTTTTTTTCAGTTTGTGTTCACCAACGTTGACCCTCATTGGCTGGTTGATGCAAACACAGCACGCCTCAGTAAAAACCTCTGTGCAGCCATTGCATGGAACCCAGTGCTCCCACCTCCCTCCTATAATAGGTGGACAGGTGAACTTTCACCTGGATGAATGAGGATTATACTTCAAGGATCATAAGGATATTATGCTTTAACTTGATTTTATTTACTCATATACCGTTGCAGTGGTGGATGCTCATATTAAACGTGGCTGCACCAAGACCCAGTTTAAGTTATTCTAGCAGAATCCAGGAATAAAAATATGGGGCTGGAAATGAGCTTAATAGGTCCACTTTAACTATTAATACACATTTCATGGAATTTAGCCATTTGTCTACCATGCCACAGAGCAAGTTAAAGGATACTCAACTACACAAGAAGTAATACTCTGGACTGCAGTTTGAGTATTATTATGAGTATTTATTAAGCAATCTCTTCAACCAGTCAGGTTATGGATTGAACAGACCTCAAATGTGAGAGGGATACAGCTCTTAAAAACAAAACAAAAACAAAAAAATCCCTAATGCGATTAATTTAAAATAAAAACACCATAGCCTTATATACAAGAGGATGGGGTGGGCATGTGCAAGAGGTGCATAGGGTTTTGGGGCATGTATGATGATGGGTTGGTACAACGGGAACATTTCTGAAGATGGGGTAGAAAGGAGGGTGTGTTGGGGCTGGCTTTAGTACATGTAGCCTTTGGAGTAGGGCTGAGGGCCCATGTTTTGAGGGGCTTGTTCCGGGGTGTACGGCACCCCCTCATCCAGGTGCGACAGGGGCACTGTGTCCTCCTCATTGACGTAGCGCTCAAACTCGGCCTTCAGGCTGGGCCGTTGATTGTCAGGGAAGGCCAGGGAGATGAGGGCCTCGGGCTCACACACAAACTTGTAAACGTAGCGCTCCCCAGCCACCTGGAGAGACAGAGTGAGATGGATTTAAATTATATAGGAATGCTGTTTCTATAGTCTCTGAGGGCTGCAGAAACCAAACAGGTCAGCATGAGATAAAACTGGGATTTTAGGAGATGTGAATCATGTAAAAGTGGGGGTCCTTACTACCTTGGATATAAGTGATCATACCCTAAAAGAGTTATGCCGCACAGACATCACCTGGATTAACAAGCGCTGCGCCAGACAATCTGATGATAAATGGGCCACTGGAATAAGGATAAGGCATAAGTGGAGAAGATGAGAATAGGGAACTGTTGGCATGTTACTATGTAACCCCAATATTCAATTCAATTCAATTCAATTCAATTTTATTTATATAGCGCCAAATCACAACGAACAGTCGCCTCAAGGCGTTTTGTATTGTGGGTCAAGACCCTACAATAACAAATATGGATTCTTTGAAACTCAGCATCTAGACTAAGATGTTGTTGTACAACACAAATGCTATGGCAAGGACGTCAGGTCGGGGGGAGATGTCATCATCCCCACACTCCGAGGGTACCAATGCAAGAGCAGCTGACCTGAGAATAACTTGGTCGAAGATGGTCACTCTACTGCAACCATCGCTGAACTGTTCACAGCAGCAGATGAACAACAGCCCCGAGGAGAAGACTTGAGGCCAAGATCAAGGCAGCACAAAGGGAAGTTAGCCAGCTACCAGAAAGGAGTGATGAAGAAAGGGGTCCTAAGAAGCACAGCAGGCTGTCCATACCTGGGGCCTAGAAACTGCCAAGCAAAGACTCACAGCCTTAGCTAACCGCTTGAGAGGTATGCCAGAAACCAGGAGAATATACCAGATGTTCTCCACTGAACCATATGCTCTCTGGACCTCCACTGGCAGTCCTGGGAACAGCTAAGATACTGTGCAATACCCTCAAGCTCCAAGGCCTCTGGTAGAGGACCTCAGTTTGTATGCATACATACATACATATGTATTTAAATACAAGCACCTTTTGAAAAGTGTTGGCTGCTTTGTTGAGGTGCAGTTTTTACTTTGAAGGCCAATGTTCTGTTTCACTTTGCATCACACTTTTCATAAATACTGCTCGTGGTTAGTTAGCAAGTGTCTGCAGTCAGGTTGGAGTCTTCCATGCAAACTACAGGCGACCACAGACACGTGGTTTTCACTGCAGCACCCTCTCTGTGACAAATTTCACCCAGCAACAGCTAGCAATGTCTCAGTAAAACACTCGCCAACTGGTTGGGAAATATACATTTTTCCTTAGCGACAGGGGCTGTCAGATCTCAGGTCTTCGGCCCAAGTCACCGGTCTCGAGGCCCGTGTGACTCGGGCTTCAGCCTTAGCTTTGGTTGGTGGTAAGTTATTTAGATTAATAACGTTTTAATTGGGCTCTTCCATGAAATGTGGCCACTGCAACACTTGTTTACACTGATGGTAAATTCATGGTGTTCAATTAATATATACAATTAATATTAATATATAAAATGAGTCAAAGGTTGACAATTAAGGTCCAACAGATGGAATAAAATTAGAGCCTCTCTTGTTTCTAGTTTTTCCCCACTTTCTATATTCAGAAAAGTAGTAACTGAGGTTCTATCATTTACAGGCCAAAAAGAAGAGCTTTAGGAGGGTTGGTGCTTTCTTCTTCGCTCATAATTTACATTATGAAGCTTGATTAGGAAGACCCTCGCCAGTGAATAATTTATCCACTTGTTTTCTGTGAAGAACTGCAGACCGACTGGACCAGAATCCACTGATAAAGAAGCTCGTTAACAGCTGCAGACCTTTTTAATGACTATATAACATTATGAGCTAACCTGAAAGTCTTGCTTATTAATAGTTTATAACTACTCTATGAGGCATTAGTAAAAATAATGTGAAGCCATTAGATATTTATTAGAAGGCAAATCAGATTAGATTTAACAGGCCGAACATTTTAAATGACATCATTAAATGAGGTGTGTTTTTGTACCTTTTGCATGATTCCCTTCTCATAGTAGTAGCGCAGAGAGCGACTGAGCTTGTCATAGTTCATGGCTGGACGGTTCTTCTGCATCCCCCACAGCCTGGCAACCTGAGGATGAGGAGAGGTCAGAAATAAATTTGTTAATTAAGCAAATTATTTGCATACCTTCTTCAAATTACGTGTTACGTGAGAATTGTTGGCTTGAGTTTTATTTATTTATTTAGCCCAAATAAGGTGGGCTAAATGTTAACAGGTGGTTAATGCCAAATATGACCACTAGGGGTCCTCAGTAGCAAGCCAAACTTTCCTCTGCTCTAAATTCAGTAGTGTCAACATGCCAAGACCAGGGCGAGTCCCCACATGTGGATTCACTTCCTTTTTATGTAACCCATTACCACTTGAATGAAACCAGAGTCCCACAGTGTTTGCAGTGAAACAGGAGTCGGGGCGGGTTGTCAGGAGAAGGCCATAAAATACGGCCCAAAATTTGAACCCTAAGCTGATAAAGAAGCTCTACCTCTAATAGAAAATTAATGTCTCACATTAACCCCACATAAGCAAGGGGAAGTGAATTCGAGGAGTTGTGCAACAGTGGATGAATTTTCAGTTGACAAACACCTCGGATTTTTTTGGGGGGGGGACTATGAAGCCGGAGAAAGAGACACCTTGATATTCATGACTCAGGAAGACAGGTTGTATCCCACAGTGGCCCGGCATTCAGCAACCCTGTTTGATCTCTGAGTGCGCTCTCAGCTCTAATTGCACTTGTAAAACTCTTATGCCATTCATTTTTAATGTACAGTAAAAAGATAATGGAAAACACAATATAGGTCTGTCTGTATTAGGACCCACCTAAATGGACGTGCTCTGATATCCAATCAAACTGCAGACTTAAACATTGCAAAAATGTCTGGACCTAAGAAATGTGAGGAGGTGAGAGAGAACGGGGGTGTTGGATGTTTCTGTGATAGCGCTTGTCCTTCATTTATCAATCCAGTGTGTGCTGAATAATGTATGGGGGCCTAATGGAAGATGGATCACAGAATAGGCCTACGAGGAAAGTGGCCAAATCCCACTTCTCATTGCTGTAATCTAGGTAGCACCTTCAAACGCTCACTAAATTTATTCCAAGAGTAACCCCTGTGCTGCCCTTATCAGATTCATATTAATGTCATGATGACTATCAGCACACAGGCCCCACAGTAATGGACTGAGAATAATGCTAATGCATTTTAAATCACGGTTGTCTTTTTTCCAAACATTTAAAGTAATATTGTTACTGCAGCGAGGGGCCCGGTGAACCTCGACTCTTTAAAAATGCTGCGCAGGGACATCATCATTGTTGTGTGCATCAATGCATCAAGCAGCCATCAAACTCTCCCTCAATACCCAAATTCAGTGCTTTCAATTCCTCACCAAACATTATGGCCTCAATGTTACATCGAGCCATCGCTGTAAACTTGAAAGTTCATAAAAAGAGGTTATTATACTGACTGTGTGTTGGTTTCACACATGCACTGAAGTCCTTAAGGTTACCCCGTGCAGTCAGATGTGAGTGAGACACTCACTGGATACTGACTGACTTTCAACCTGCCATCTCTCTAGTACAAGATCTCTGCACGTTATAAGACCACTGAATTCACAGCACGTCAGCGGACAGCTCGTGTCCCGCCTCCAGCATGCTGTACCCCGGCAGCAGCCTTACTTTAAACCAAATGGTAATTTCCAGTAGAGAGAACGCTTCGATGGTCTGCCTCCTGCTGTGCGCTGCATGCTCCCAGCTTGATTTACCCAAACATTTATGGAGTTTTCTCTCTGGCTAGAAGACTGAATTTGCTAGTTTCAACTGATGCCAGTGATGGTGATTGGCGTACGATATAGTGGTAAATACAGTAGTGTTACCTAGGCAGGCAGATCCTACAATCACCTGCCAGCTCCAAAACAACAGGCAAAGAGCCAATCGCTTTCCGTGTGGATGCCCCTTAAGTCATTTTTGCAATTTATGGCCATTGTAAGAGTCAGAAAAGAGGATAATTGAGGAAATGCTCATTGGATGATGTTGTGTTAGTCACAGATCATTAGCCAGTGAGTGCGTGGTTTCACAGTCAGATCTAACTCTCTCTCTTGTCACCAAAAAATTAAAATACTAAGATGAGAACCAGAAAAATGCATAGCATGAGGCTTCATTTTGGGACCAGTGGGGGGACATCATGGTGGCTAGGCTGGTCTCTCATACCATCTACAGACAGCAAAGAAAAGCTGGGTTAAGAGTTCAGACTCACCTCCTCTGGTTCAATTAGTTTGAACTCCATGCCGCGGCCTGTCCAGGCGATGAAGTGGGCATTTCCCGGGTCATCCAGAAGGGCCACCAGGAACTGCCAGAGCTGCAAAGAGCCACGGCGCTGGTAAGGTGTGCCCTCACGAAAAACACCACCCCCTTCCTGCTTCACCTCACCTGGACAAGGAACACAGAGCAGGTCAGGTATGATTATGGACTGATCAAAATGCTTTCTTTGCAGAACGTGGAAGCTGGAAGACAGATTTGTTGACCTCATGTGCACTGTGGTTTATCTCCAGCCAAGCTAATGTGAGAGTTGATATATTTTCAGCACATTAATGCATCAGATCATTAAGATTCAATCACTAAATTACGGTCTAAAGTGCTTCTTGCAGTGCAAACAAGAAACATTTGACCCCAAACAGCCTAAAAGTAGCTTAATTCTAGTGGGATAAGTGCATCCGCAGGTCATCTAATCTTGATTCCCCCCCATGTTTGCATACTGATGTAAACCCAAATCCCTATAAATGTCAGCTCGCAGCTAAACAAGCCAGAGTGTGTTGAGCTAGAGGGAAATGAAAGCCATAAAAGTAAGGAGAAGTACGGGGCATTTAGCAAGAACCCAAGGATGAGAAGCTTACGGTTTAGTAAGGTAAATGGACACTGATTGGTGTTTGGTTCTAGGTTGTTTACCAGGTACTCGATATGTTGTACACAGGTGTGGGAACATGAGACGCACAGCTAAGTTACTGCTGTCGTCTCTCAGAGAACTTGCACACTTCACTGGCCGAGCGAGTGCCGACGCCCTCGGGCTCTTTGCTCAATCTCCCTCAGCATCGATAACAGCAGCAGCATGGGAAACAGCTCGTCTCCGCGACAGAGCAGCCACAGAGAAACCAAACCCGCTAACTACGTTCCTGAGGACGCTCTGATGTCTGCATGAAATGACAGTTACGTAAGACAGTGGTTCCCAACTTTTTTCATCTCACGTGCCTCAGCAAGACTTTTCTTCTGGCCCTTTTCATCATGATTTAACAGAAGGGGTAGAGAGATTTGGGGTTCTGACTGCAGTGAATACTGTCCTGTAAGTTACAGAGATGTCACACCTTCACGACGTCCACCACGACCAGCTGCTTCTAATGCACATTATTGTTTGCTAACAACAAATTAGGGGAGTCTGTTTTCACTAACCAATCAGCACGCATTAGCAGAAAGTGATCGTTTTATGGACAACATTGGCATCCGTGTAAGAAAAACTAGATATTGTTTTATTTCATGTATTCCAGATACTGGCGTCATTTTTGATGTTTTGCTCTGGTCACTTCTATCCATTGAGGACTCTCTAAAGGAGGGGTGGGCAACTCCAGGCCTCGAGGGCCGGTGTCCTGCAGGTTTTAGACGTGTCCCTGATACGACACACCTGAATCAAATGGCTGAATTACCTCCTCAGTATGCAGTCAAGTTCTCCATGGTCCTGCTAATGACTCCTATATCTGACTCAGGTGTGTTGAAGCAGAGACACATGTAAAAGCTGCAGGACACCGGCCCTCAAGGCCTGGAGTTGCCCACCCCTGCTCTAACCAGAAGTGCCTGACTCCGTGGTATAATTCACAACGCGCAGCTTAAAGCAGATAACCCGTAAGCTGGAGAGGGAATGGCGTCTCACTAAAGTAGAAGATGCTCATTTAGCCTGGAAAAAGAGTTTGTTGCTCTATAAAAGAGCCCTCCATAAAGCTAGGACATCTTACTATTCATCATTAATTGAAGAAAATAAGAACAACCCCAGGTTTGTTTTCAGCACTGTAGCCAGGCTGACAAAGAGTCAGAGCTCTGTAGAGCCGAGTATTCCTTTCACTTTAACTAGTAATGACTTCATGGATTTCTTTACAAATAAAATTTTAGACATTAGAGGAAAAATTATTCAAAACCATCTCCAAGGTTTATCTTCATGTTCGGCTGCTTTCAGCACTGCTGGTATTTGTTTAGACTCTTTGGCTCCAGTTGATCTTTTGGAGTTAACTTCAATAGTTACTTCCTCCAAACCATCAACATGTTTATTAGATCCCATTCCTACTAGACTGTTCAAAGAAGTCTTTCCAATTATTGATGCCTCAATCTTAAATATGATCAATCTGTCTTTATTAGGTGGCTATGTACCACAGGCCTTCAAGGTGGCAGTAATTAAACCGCTACTTAAAAAGCCATCACTTGACCCAGCTGTCTTAGCTAATTATAGGCCAATCTCCAACCTTCCTTTTCTCTCCAAAATCCTTGAAAGAGTAGTTGTAAAACAGCTAACTGATCATCTGCAGAGGAACGGTTTATTTGAAGAGTTTCAGTCAGGTTTCAGAATTCATCACAGTACAGAAACAGCATTAGTGAAGGTTACAAACGATCTTCTTACAGCCTCTGACAGTGGACTCATCTCTGTGCTTGTCCTGTTGGACCTCAGTGCAGCTTTTGATACTGTTGATCATAACATTTTATTACAGAGATTAGAACATGCCATAGGTATTAAACGTACTGCACTGCAGTGGTTTGAATCATATTTATCAAATAGACTCCAATTTGTTCATGTAAATGGGGAGTCGTCTTCACACACTAAGGTTAATTATGGAGTTCCACAGGGTTCTGTGCTAGGTCCAATTTTATTTACATTGTACATGCTTCCCTTAGGCAGTATTATTAGAAAGCATTGCATCAATTTCCATTGTTATGCAGATGATACTCAGCTTTATCTATCCATGAAGCCAGATGACACACATCAGTTAGTTAAACTGCAGGAATGTCTTAAAGACATAAAGGCCTGGATGACCTCTAATTTCCTGCTACTAAATTCAGATAAAACTGAAGTTCTTGTACTCGGCCCCACAAATCTTAGAAGCACAGTGTCAAACCAGATACTTACTCTGGATGGCATTACTTTGGCCTCCAGTAACACTGTGAGAAATCTTGGAGTCATTTTTGACCAGGATATGTCCTTCAATGCACATATTAAACAAATATGTAGGACGGCTTTTTTACATCTGCGCAATATTTATAAAATTAGAAACATCCTTTCTCAGATTGACGCTGAAAAGTTAATCCATGCATTTATTACTTCTAGGCTGGACTACTGTAATTCATTATTATCAGGCTGTCCTAAAAACTCCCTGAAAAGCCTTCAGCTGATCCAAAATGCTGCAGCTAGAGTACTGACAGGGACTAGAAAGAGAGAGCAGATTTCTCCCATATTGGCTTCTCTTCATTGGCTCCCTGTTAAATCCAGAATAGAATTTAAAATTCTTCTCCTAACATACAAGGTCTTGAATAATCAGGCCCCATCTTATCTCAAAGACCTCATAGTACCGTATCACCCCAATAGAGCACTTCGTTCTCAGACTGCTGGCTTACTTGTGGTTCCTAGGATACTTAAAAGTAGAATGGGAGGCAGAGCCTTCAGCTTTCAGGCCCCTCATCTGTGGAACCAGCTCCCAGCTTGGATTCGGGAGACAGACACCCTCTCTATTTTCAAAATTAGGCTTAAAACTTTCCTTTATGATCAAGCTTATAGTTAGGGCTGGATCAGACAACCCTGAACCACCCCTTAGTTATGCTGCTATAGGCCTAGGCTGCTGAGGGGGGGTCCCATAATGCACTGTTTCTTCTCATTCACCTTTATTTACTTGTTTATACTTCACTCTGTACTTAATCATTATTATTAATCTCTGCCTCTCTTCCACAGCATGTCTTTTGTCCTGTCTCTCTCCACTCAGCCCCAACCGGTCGCAGCAGATGACTGCCCCTCCCTGAGCCTGGTTCTGCTGGAGGTTTCTTCCTGTTAAAAGGGAGTTTTTCCTTCCCACCGTCGCCAAGTGCTTGCTCATAGGGGGTCGTTTTGACTGTTGGGTTTTCTCTGTGTTGTTGTAGGGTTTTTACCCACAGTACAAAGCGCCTTGAGGCGACTGTTTGTTGTGATTTGGCGCTATATAAATAAAATTGAATTGAATTGAATTGAATTAAAGTGAATTGCAGCCAGTTTTACTATGTGACCATTTAAACATTTAATGTACTCCGTTTGGCTGCCACTCTCTGCTGCTTAGCCATTACTTTTTTCAGTTGAGCATTAACCCTCAAACACTAACGTGAGTTTTGTAACACTATTACGCTCACTTTCAAGTGGGGGAAAATCACCCAGTGTTGACCTTTCTGCTCAGACTTGTCCAGGTCCACTGACAAATTGTAATAGCTGAGTTAATCTTTCCATGTACCCCCCCCCCCTCTCCCCAAGCTACTCTAGTGGTATCCTTGGGGTACTTGTATTTCAGTACTTCGGGTTGAGAATCAGTGATGTAAGAGACTGGAGTAGGTTACTGCGTTTCCTGTGATTCCTGTTGTGCTGCGCAGCTGAAGCTGTATGTGAATGAAGGGGGAAGAGCGGTAAGCAGGCTCACCTTCGAACTTCTCTGGAACCACACGGGAGTCGTTTTCGAACAGATAGCCTGAGAGACGAGGGGGAGAATCGTGTCAGTGTTTCAAATGGCCTTCATCTGAGCACAGCTCGGCTGTTCATGTGGAACCCGTGCCAAGATTTAAATGCAGTTCAACCAAAATAACTCATTAACAAAACTGAGGGAGGCCCTTTTACAAAAGTAACCGGGAGAGAATTTCAGGAGCGTGAGACCTGTGATGCCTTTCGGGCCTTTAAGGGTGTTTTGACATGCCGAGTACAACTGAATGAGATTTCAAATTGCCAAAAATGGCCTCACAAATAATGGTAAAGAAGGGAGGGATTGTTTTCCTTTTTGCTGGGGAAATAGTGTGCTTTTTCTAGGAGTTATGTTTATTCAGGGATTCTTGAGGCAGGGGTGAGTCTAGAGCCTCTGCCAATGGAAACAGACACACCACTGGTTAGCCAATGGAAACACGCACACTCTACGCCGGTTAGCCAATGACCGCAGACCTCTAACCAGAGTAGATAAAGCTTTGGAGACAGAGCAGATTGGGTACGTGCAACTTGAGTATACTGACATCACTTAGATTCCTTTAACTCCATAATAACATTTATGGAAGGCCTTTAAAGGGCATAATTGCAGAAAAGTCAATAAGAAAATGCTAAACATTCACATTTACCTTCGTTGCCGTGCGGGGGGTTTGGGTAGCCCTCGGTGTGGTGGTAAATGGAGGGGCATCCAGGCACATCTGTAACAGAAGCACAGAGCTACAGGTCAGCATGGACATAAAACCTGCACACATTAAATGAACTGACATTAAGATTACAAACTCTTTATGACATAAAGAGCTTTTAGAAATCCTCGGCCATCAGTCAGGATGTGAGGATGGCTGCTGATGTGCTTTCCTGAACACTACCCGTATGAGAAAAGTGGGTGTGTTCTGTGGATTTAGTGGGATCGCTGTGAACCTGCAAGGGCAAATGCTGCATTTATCATACCCCTCCTCTTGTCCCTGGTGGTATTTTTAGGCCATGAGCAGGCACCTGCACCAGACCAGAAAAGTGCTACAGTATACAGTGTCTGCACTCTGTCTGGGCACATCACTAGCTGACTCAGATAGCTGAATTCACTGATATAGATTTTGCATTGCTCCTTGTAAGCCTTCAAGCAAAATTCCCTGCAAGTTGGGACACTCGTAACGCACATTTAACATGTAACGTGAGAATATTGTGTTGCACTTCCTGTGACCGAGCAGCTAACCTTTGTCTGTGTCTATGTTTTTCTCTTTCTTTGGCTTAGCGTACAAAAAAAAAACAGGTGAGTCACCGCCTATTATAAGAGCTTGTTTGTCTGTTTTGCACAGGCTGTCAACTGTATCAATGAAGCAGGCAAGTGCATAAAACTGAAAGGTGCAGCTCTTTGCCTCTGGCTCTGACTGTGACTCACTCCTGGGGAATGCAGCTGCAGCCCTGTGACTGCGATAAGATGCCACTGGGGAGATCAAACCCTCCATTCTGGGGCAGCGGCGCTCGATCATACTGTAAATAATATGTCTGCCAGAGATGGCAGGATCTCACCAGGGAGTGATGGGTAGACTGGGTGTGAGAGCACCGGGGTTAATTGTGTAGAGTGGCACGGCCATTCTGAGGCTTTGATTCAACACAATAGCAGTGATTAAGCAGTGGAATGCCAATTTGTGTGTGAAACTAGGAGTCTCATTCTCTCCCCGGCTTTTAAAATGAGACTGTGTGCTTGTGGCATTTGACTGTCATTGTTCACATTGTGCACGCAGAAAAGAAAACACTGGTGTTGTTTTTCATTACCGTCTTTCCATTACGTGCATTTGGCATTAAAATTTCTTAGAATTAATCAACAGAAAATGAAAAGTAATTGAAGAAAGTATTTTGACCCTGGGGTGTCAAACTCATTTCAGGCCACATGCAGAGGAGTATGATCTAAGGTGGGCCACACGAGAAACACTATTAAAAAAAAATTATTTTTTTTTTTAAAAATCAAGATTTTTTTTCCTTTAAGTATAAAGAAGTACAAGCATATTCTGAAGATGACCACCTGGGCCAAAGATAAGATTTCAAAAAAAGCTGAAATCATGAGCTGAAGTGAAAGATGCTGATACACCACACCCCTAAAAATCTGCCAGACAACAAAGTGTAAATCTTGGTTAGATTATGCTTCAGAAACGCAGATATGAATCTGCACGCTCACTAACGACAATCGCAAGTCATTACCCAGTGAGCCAATGAGCCAATGAGCCAACTCTCAAGGCTTCAAAGCAGGACTTCAGAAACCAATGACATCACAGTACCTATTCAGCGAGTAGCAGCACCCTCAGCGCCGGTATAGTGATGGGGTCGTGGTGACGTCACAGTTGTGGCGGCTGGCATCACCAGTGGTGCATTTTAGTAAAACATTGAGTAGCTAGTGACCTCTGTGAATGGATGCCATTAACGATGCTCAAAGGCTCCTACACAAATTAATAAGTCAACTGTCAATAGACCCCCCCCCATCATTTTCCATTTAGATGATTGATTTAAAGAGATTCTTTAAGACTACCTGAGATCCAGTGACTGACTCTTTAATAAAGATGCTGCTCAGTAGGAGAGGGTATATATTCTAGTGAACAGAAGCTCAGCTGGTAATCATCTCCAAGTTTTAGGCCCATGTCACTCTCTATTATCCTGTGCACAGTCCAGCCACTTGTTGTGTAACTGTCTACAAAAATAAAGATAAACTCTGATCTTTTGTGTCAGATCAGCCTCTGCATTTGGTCAAAGTCATATCAGAGAGACTTTGAAGGAAACCCCACCAAATCCAATTCTCTCCTCCACCTAGCAGTTATCCACAGAAAAACATCCTTTGGTACTTCCCCCTGTTTCTTTCTCAAGGTTGTGTGATTTCTTGCCATTGTTGCTATGAAAACAGTGATTTACCACCAAAGGCCCTGTTTCCTTGGGAATTTAGCTGGTTTCAGCATCGGAATGCATGATTTGTGGACACGTAGGCCACCGTCGGTCCTGAAGCAGTTTTGATGCGAGGATGTCGAGGTGATGAAGTGTTTCGTTTCTCATTCATTTTAAATTCAGAGAGAAGCAAGCAGAAGAGCTCCTTTCTCTGCTCACCGCTGGTAGAGCTTGTTGTTAAAGTGCCTTAGCTGGCTACCCCACCCCTTACTCCCCTGATTACCCTCCATCCCCTCCCCTCACCCATTCCCAAAGCCTGGCCAGTGAGAGGTTCGAGTTACTGCGGCCACGCTCATTTTTCCATTATGAGTTCATCTGCCTGCAGAAAAAGGAAGCCGCTGGTGCAACCTGAAACCCTGGAGCACTCCACCGGGGACTCTAGTCTTTCCAGTGCCCTCCATTTTCTGGAATGCAAATTCCTCTGCCTCTCTCTCTCTCACAGAGAGCGGTGAAGGGAGGGAGCGGGATAGGGAGGGAGGAGTGGAGCTGCAGCAGAAAAAACTGTTTTTTTCCCCTTTTCACTGCGAAGTGTCAGAGGGTTGAAAGGAGGAGTTTTGGAGGGAGTTGGGTAGGAGTGCAGAAACAGAGAAGAAGTTTGTTTGCCTTTTGGACATTTTGTTCTACAGTAAGCAATGTACATGGGGGGGTCCAACCAACTGATTCTCAAACAATTTAACAAAGACGGATGCTTCAAGTGCTTCTTTTCTCTAATATGGCCATTTACAGTGTAAAGGCTTTGAACTGTTGTCTAGACCAAAAAAAAAAAAAAAATCAAAATGTGACCTTAGCTCTGGGAAATCAATAGACTAAATAAATAATAATAATAATAAAAAAAAACACTTTATGCTATAATGAAATGTAAATCAGCTTCTATTATATCATATCCTTTGGCTGTTAGAACTTTGCAAAACTTTTAAATGCACACAAAAATGCACGCCAAACAGTATTAAAATCTGCCATTTGAAACTCTACATCCGAACTATCTGCGATGCCTTGTTTGCAGACTCGGTCCTTATCTTCATCACTATGTAACATACTCTGGCTCCCTTTCCCATCTGTTTCCTCCTCTCCTAATCTCCGTGCTCCTGTACACTGTATGGCAAAGCAGATGAAATCCCAATAAAGCCTCTCTCTTTTACATTGTTTTCAGTTGAATTTGTTGGACAGTGGAACGAGTGTGAAACAGTGACAAAAGCAGCTGTTTTCAGCTCCCTGAATGCCAGCATCTTTAATCTACACTCAAGGTTTCTGCAATTTGGGCTCCATTAACATTTAAAATGATCACTCAGAGGAACAATCTTACTGCTATTGCTGTAATGTTTTATTAGCAGAGCCAGATTTTAACCAGTCTTGATTGTCATGCCACCTGAGCAGGCAGAGCAGACTTGTCTGTATTGGTGGAGGTCCTTAGACAAACAGGAGCTTGAGGGTGAAACAACTCACCAGGTTCATAGGTGTAGTCTGTGGGCTCCTGCTTGACCATCATGTGGGCTGGTGGGAATCGGTGTGGGTGTGAGTGCAACTGTGGGTGTGGGTGAGGTCCGTGGCCATGGTTGTGTCCGTGCCCGTGTCCTTGCCCGCTCACGTGCCCCTGCCCTGCCATGTGGGCTGCCCGCTCATACAGCGGGTCCATGTATTCTTGCTTAAAGCTTTGCTGCAGGTAAGGCATGCAGGGGTCAGAGTGCTGCCGATGGTAACCCCCACCACCGCCACCTCCCCCGCCCCCTGGTCCCCCACCCCCACCTCCACTGCTGCCGCAGTGGCCAGCTGGGGCGGATGGCATGCGCTGAAAGGCCTGCGCTTGTGGGGGGAACTGGGGGCACATGGGGTCTCCTGAAGGGCCCTGAAACCTGGAACTGAGAAGTGAAACAGAGCAGTTCAGGATACATTCGTCAGTAAAAATCAACAAAAGAATTCCCACTAGAAAGATTTCAGTGCTGCATCACCTGGGGTTGATGGGATAACTGTTGCTGGGAAGTGGCTGGGAGGTGGCAGCTGGGTTCATGTAACCAGCATCGGGCCGTCCGGCTGTGGCAGGTTTGGGGGAATAATGCTGCTGCATGGGCGATATGGGGGTCCCCGGGCAGGAGCTCTTAGCTCCTCCTGCAGCCCTTTTCTGCTCATAGGCACTGTGAAATAAAACAGCATGAATGCACTCATGAGGACAAACAGCCACGCATGACTAACCATCACAATGGGGGTGAGCTTTAGTCAGTCAGTAACGTGGTAAGAGTTGATGTGTGCTGACTTGTGCATGATAGCCAACCTGGGCTGGATCATTGTGCACCTTTGCTGAGAGAAAAAGTAAAATAAGCATTTGTTTTGTCTTTGGTAACAGTGGGTGTCTATAAATATCTAGGGAGACAATTGATCGACCTTTAATGTCACCTCAGAGTTCCTCTTCCACTTTAATACAGCAATAATAAATGGTTATGGTTATGGCTATGGCTGACACATTAGTCCTTGCTTGCATGAACTGCAAGCACATGCTGACTCACTGTAGTGTTCTGCTAAATGACAGGTGTTGTGGTTCAAAATAAAGCTGCTTGTTGTAGCTTTGATGTCAAGTCATCTACACTTACCACACCGAGCAGGGCAGGTTACAAAAATTGAAAGGTGTGACAAAGGCAATTTAATGCAAGCCGTTTTAAATCACTGTGCACGGCAGTGCTGACAGAAGTGACACCATGACTGCACAGTGCACTTTGGTGTCGTCCCGGCTCTTCATGCACTCCCAGTTTGTGTAACTGGACACACACATGTGGCAAGTGTGCATGCTGATTCCTCTCTACAAGTATCTCTTCGATAGAGACGACACAGACGCATCACAGATGGCACACAGAGAGTTTGCTGCTTTGTTTCCTGTTGTGACTTCTTCTGTTCTTATTCAGTTGTTCTTTTTCCTGAGCAGCTACTACTAGGATTACACTGTAGCGAGTCAAGAGCACCTCAAGCAAGTGGTGTCTCTAATTAGTCGACCACAATTAGCCAAAACATCACCAAGGCTCACTGTGCACCAGCAGTGATGACACTACTGTTACATGTGCCATTGCATGCTGAGGCTAAAATGTAAAGGTAACACTGCTCAGGGCCCTTCGGCTTTGGAACGATGTGCCTGCTATACAAATAAAGTTATTTACAGTGAATCTAGATCGAGTGTTTTCTGGATTCTCCCAAATAATCATAAAGGTAGTTTTGGAAAAAGAGGTGGGTCACAGTGAGATCAAGATAAGTGGATATAAAGTTCTTATTTGGGTGAAGTCACTGTTGAATATAAACACCCACTACAGTGAGTACCTGGCATAAAGGCACTGCTCTCCGCTGGGGTAGCTGAAGCTCTGTTTGTGGCTGCAGGACTGGCTGGGGTCGGAGCCCGGGCTCTGCGGTTCCTTCTTGATGGTGACCGGAGGGCTGTGAAATGCCACCGCTATGACAGACAGTGAACAGAGATGAGGGTTGGCCCATGCACAGACACACACACACACACACACACACACACACACACACACACACAGACAGCAGGCTTTGTAAACTCTTTTGTGATCCGGCCCTGCCCCGATACTACTGTTATTAAGCTCAAAGGCAAGAAAACAAAATTCTTCTGCCTGCACAGGAATCTCTTTTACATGCCAGCCAAAATGCTTAAGTGACTGTCAACTGCAAACGGCAGACAGAACGTATAAACACACACTTACGTAAACACCGACAGGAACAGGCGCACAAAAGCACACATGCTCACACACGACCACATTCCAGCAGTCATTTGAAAGCCCAGAGTGTCCTCGCCCACTTTTCTTCGCTCTTCCAGACACAACAGCAGGCAAAACTTCCTCTGTCAAAGCTTCATGTTAAACTTAAAATTAAACAACTATACGGGCCAGAGAGAATTCTACGGACTGATGAAAGCACGGGTCACACCTCCGTTAGAACAGCATATACACTCGGCATTCTTTCCGATTGGTTTCCAGATGTTAGTCTTTGTGTGTAAGCTGTGGTTTGATTGTTTTTTGCATTTGATGGCAGGATAAAAAAGAAAGCACAGACAGTGATTACCTGATAATGCCACATGTTACAAACAAGTGTTTTTTGCAAATGTTTTTCCATATGATGTTCCCCCAAAAAGGCATCCACTCAATCTTTAACACACCAAACTGTCCATCAAGCCGGACTGCTGGAGGGGACCTTTGCCTCGACGGCCACAGAAACCACCCAAAGTGGAGCTTCAAACTGTGCCGAGGGCTTGTGTTTATTATGTGAGGGGAGGTTTTCACCCGGAGAACTGTACAGGATGTTTTTCTGGTCCCGACAGGGTAAACAGCAGCAGCTGCGCACTTCCAGCTGGGGAGGCATGTATTTAAGTCGGTGTGTGTGTGTGTGTGTGTGTGTGTGTGTGTGTGTGTGTGTGATGTGTGAATCTCGGCAAGTCTCTAAGTGGGCTGCGTGCATAAAAGTGTTCATCCCTGTGTGTGTGCAGTGGGTGTGGAGCTGACGGAGCAGGCCACACTGAAAGCTCAGCCCAGGTAATTATATAGTGTCGTCCATTCACAAAAAGAGGAGGAAAAAAAATGTCTGGGTTTACTGAATGAAGCCCAAAATGACCGTCCCACCAAAGCAAGAGGAAGAAAGTGAAATAAGATGAAGGAGGAACGTATTGTAGAGAAAAACTGGGAAAAGATTACAGTGACATAAACTGCCTCAGGGATCAGGAATTCTCTCTAAATGTGAATGAAATAAAATGTCAACATTAAAGGACTTTCCTTAAATGCTTGCACAGTTGATCAATAGAAATCTGTAGTCATGCCTAAACCCTTCTTCCCTGGGAATTAAGGGGTAAGTAGCAGTGAAGTGCCGCTAACCCAATGTACATGATTAATGGATCATCAGCAAGTGTGAGCACGTCTACAAAAGCAGAAGCGTTTATCAGTTTTCTGGTCTGGAGCATTCAGGTTTGTGTTAACACAATAACACAACCTCACCTCGAGGTCAGACTGTGCAATGCTCAAAGAAACTGAAAAGAAAAAAAAAAAAAAAAAAGGAGAGCTCCACCTCAGACTCCACAGGCCTCCATTAGCACGTTAGATGTTAAAGTTCATGACAGCAGAATTAATAAAAACTGAACAAGTTTGACTCATTAGGAAGGGTTGCTTTTCTTAAAAAGAAAATGGCAACAAAGCTCAGGTTTGCAAAGTTGCATCTGAACAAACTGCAAGACTTCTGGAACAATGTCCTTTGGACAGATGAGACCAAAGTGGAGATGTCTGGCTGCAACGCACATTGCCAAGCAGGACAATGACCTCCAACAGGATGGCTGAAAAAGAAAAAGTTTAACCAATTTGCAAGTTTAAGTCTGCGTCGTTTCTAAGAGCCAGCAAGGAGTGACTGCCAAGCTCGAAAAAAAGGAGTCTGGTTATCTTGATTGGTTGGCTGATTGAGAAAATGATCCCACCGCTTCGCTAAGTCATCCTCCAGTTTGATCTCAGTCACTAGTTTCACGTCTTATTTATTACAGCAAGGCATTGATTTTCTAAATTATGGTCTGCTTCGACTCAGCCCTCGAATCCTTTTCCTCCTCTTAGCATGTATCCATTTGTCACAAATACAGTTTTTAATATTAAAGAGCACCTACGCATATTCAAAATCTTCTCTTGAGAAAAGTTTAACTGCTGTGGATTCAAAGTTAAAATTATGACCCAAGTGTTTGTTTTGCTCTATGAATGCCTTTGAGAAAGCAAAAGCTTTAAATGATGTGATTTCATAGCGCTGCCCATCATCATCATCATCTCCTTCCTATTTTTGGTCTGTACTCACTCTCCCATGGCAGGCAGGCAGGTGAGGAAGTGTTGGCTTTAGTGGAGGATCAGCAGGATTAGAGAGCATTTACCCAGATTTCCCAGACAGACGCGATGGGATTCCAGCCTCCTCTAAGTCTCCGACAGTTTGTCTGCGAGCACACAGAGGGTGGCACATGACTGCTGCTCTAACAATACAGCCGTGTTTGTCTGTTGACATTCCCATCTTTCTCTGCCATGGTCATGAACTGCAGACAATCCTCAGAGAGTGTGCACAAGTCCACTCGGTGCAGCCAAGTAGAGCCACTAATGCGATTGGCAGGAATATTGCCCTTGATGTGGCTTTCAGTTTATGAGGATGTTCCATTTCAAAGAGTCCGGCAGGGCAACGGCGTCAGCTGTACTCAGAAGGGTCTGGGTGTGTGAGTGTGTGTGTTTGAGTTATTTTGTGTGACCTTTCTGGGATATTAATTAATCGGGTAAATGAGCAGCGTGCAGCTTTTTGTGTTTGTGTATTTGCCTGTGAGTGCAATTGCTGTCCTTCAATTAGATACAATTGGTTGAACAATGAATGCAATTTCTGTGAAAATCTGCAGTAGTTTTCACTAAATGAACACAATCACACTGACAATCAGAATGTGCATTTTATCCAGTTTCATGCACATCACCACCCCTCAAAACCCACGCAGACACTGGGAGAACATGAACTCCACACAGAAAGGCCGGGGCCGAGGCGGATTCAAACCCGGACCTTCTTAGCTGTGAGGCAGCGGTGCTAACCACCGCGCCACCGTGCTGCCCAAGCAAATTGATCACCATGTTAAAATGTAAAATTAGTCATGTGAGCATAGCTGGAAAACTAAAGAGTTCTCACAGCGTGCACTACTCCATAAATAGTCTGTATTAGGACCCGTGAGGCTCTGACGGCCTCTCCCTTCTCTTTCTGTTCTGGTTAGGATCACTTTGTGCCTTCTGCTGAGGAAGTAACACACACAGTTGATTCAGTTTATCTGGAAATTTTGTTGCTTCAAATTTCTCCTGAAACTTGTCATAAGAATCAAAAAAAGTACAAAGAAAGTTGTTCTTGGTTTTTAAAGTCATACCCCTGGAGGCTGATGCTCCAGACTAAGAAGAATAATAATAAGCAGAATGTATGGCTCGTAACACTTTTCAGATGTGTACTTACGTAATTGGAAAAGGGTTTTTTTTAATGACCAGTTAACCCTTAACACAGTGTGCCACCGGTCTCTGCAGACGTCAAGAATAAGAAGAAAAAAAGCAGCAGATTTCAAGAGTCCTAAAGCCTTTAAATGCTACCTGCCCCCACAAAACGCCACACAATATTTTAATGGATCACCTTTAGCTTTGACAGCATGTGCTCTTGTTTCGTTGGGCTTATGCAGTGTTACAGCATTCGTTTCTCACCAAGATCTGGTATTGATGACGGCAAGACTGGACTGCTGCGTAAGGACTTCTCCAGCACATCCCAAAGATTCCCAGTGGGGTTGAGGTCTGGCGAGTCCACATGTGAACATGAAGTCTCACGCTCCCTGAACTACTCCTTCACAATTTGAGCCTGTTGAATCTGGAATCTGTCTGTGCCAGCTGGAAGAACTAAAAGAAATCCATTGATGGAAAAACCTGATCATTCAGTATATTCAGGTAGTCAGCTGAGCTTATTTTTTTTTGGGGGGGGGGGCACATGATCTCACCAACCGAAGCAACCTGAGATCACAAGACTGCCCCCACTGGCTCGTACAGTACGCATGAGGCATGATGGGTGCATCACTTCATCCTCTCCACTACCCTGTCCGTCGATCTGGAACAGGGTAAAGAGTCCAAACTGAAGTCTTTTATCCTGATTAGCCACACTGCTAAGTGGTTTTCCTCTGACTGCACAGCTGTTTGGTGCCAATCCCTTGAGTTCTCTTCTCATTGCTCACATGGAAATGCTTTCATTTCGCCATTAAAACACAACCTCGAGCTTTACTGTTGATTTTTTTAATGATTTGATTTCACCAAGCATTTAAGTGAACGCCGATCGTGAGCGCTCAGGATTCCGCGAAGGCGATTCGCCGCCTTCCAGCTTTTGATGACGTGTTTGACACTTCCTACCCCAGTTTCAGGTGCTTCAGTGATCTCAGTTGTTTGGAGCCCAATAATGTGATCCTTCTGACACGGAATAACAGCTTCTCCACGGGGACATGCCTTCCCACATGGTTGTTTAAGAAATAAGACGCTGCATCGACGCGGGTTAAATAACCTGTTGCCAGCTGAAACCCATTAATCACTGCAGTAATTATGCAGTGGAAAGCTCGTACTCGTTTGCTTAGTTAAATCCAGGTAGTGACTTTTTTGGCCTGTCAGTGTCCATTGTTCAACATACATGAACAAACTCATTTGCTTACCACAGTTAAAGTTTGCTATATTAGTACCAAATGAATAATTAGAGATTACTACAGTCAAAATAAAAGACAGTGGGACATTGCCATCTTTAAAGCCAGAACACTGGTGTATCAAAAAACATAATCTGGGAATTAATGTAAGGTCCAAGAATAGCCCTTAAAACAAACTCTGGTCTCTCCCAACTATCGCAAACTCTCTGGTATATTACGATAAATCTCTCTCTGTCCAAATGATGTCAAATTTGCAACTAAAGTTTATATGGTGCTGGCAGTCTTGTAAACGGATCCAGGGAGAGTTATGTTCTTCCGAGCTCCCTTCTCTTCCTGCTTTTATTTGGGGCAGTGTGACCTCCTCTAACTGCTTCTGTGAAATGTTACATCATCTTTTCACAGAGACGCTCGTATCTCAGGGTTTAAAGGGGAGGGACAGTTTGTGAGCTTAAACGTGGAAGATGAAAGAACCTGACAGGTATTTAGAAATCGAGACAGACACGGTACACATCAGCTGTTGCCTTGTAAAGCAGACAATTCTGAGATAACACAGAAGTATGTACAGTGAGGTAAATGTATGTGAGAGTATTTGTGTGTATGTTTGGGCATGTGCGCTCCTGTGGATGAAATGCGCACACTTTGTTTGATTCCCACCACCTCTTAAGGTCAAAGGGCTCTCCCTCACTCCAAACATGTCTCATCTCCTCCTTCCTTATTTTGTGGTTTTCTTTGCCATTTGCACCCCTTTTTTGAACCCTACCAAAGGACTTACCCCCCCCCCCCCCAAGCTAAAGGCAGGGTTGAAATGGGCTTTAACATATGTAAATTTGGGCCCTTAGAGTTGGAGGATGCAGGGTGAAAGGTGATGGTCATGGTTGAGTGCTTTAGGAAGTAGAGGGATAATTACATGGGGTAGGTTCCCATTCAGCAAGCACCCACCACAAACAAATCGCATAAGCAAGGGACGGCACCCCCAACACACACACACACACACACACACACACACCTCTCTACACAATGGGCTCCTCAGCCTGAGCCATATGGATTTGGTGTGAAAATGCCAGGGAACACGAGTGGGATTCCCACAGAGAGTACTCGACAGTGACCGATGTTTGAAACCAGTTTTTGCAAAAATCTCTCAGATCACCCAGATTAAAAGAGATTAAACTTTCATCAACTGTATCAGTCAAAAATATTTTAATAACTTAAGCGAATGAAGTTCCGTGTGCAGTCGACGAGACCTGGCTGTGAACTCTTCCATTCTTATTCTGGACAGATTATTTCCTACCATTAAAGGCTCTAGTGTAGGGAAATCCAATCTGAAGACAGGAGTGCATCTGGAGAGTCTAACGTTGGATGTTTATACGCTGCTTAGCCAAGTGCTAAGCCTCTGGAAGTCTGCAGCACACGACAGCCTCGCGCACAATAACTCATCGGGACATCAACAGCAGCGTCAAACAGGGTGACTTGGATCTTGCTAAAGCGAGGAACTTGTGATGCGCAACGTAAATATGCACTTGATGCGTCCAGTCGTACAAATAAGATTCGAGTCGAACTCTTTGAGTTCTCTGGGTTATCTGGAGATCTGAGTTCCCCGTCTCACGTGAAATGTGCTGTGCATGTGCAGGACGAGTGACACGTGGCCTCGGTGTGCTGCGCGACCATGCTAAAGGCAAGCTGCAAATATGGCCCACACCTGGTCTCCCACAGCAATACGTAACTGAACGAAGTAGATGTGACATAAACAT